>PVHX01017702.1:0-41108 GCA_004024805.1 Geosciurus inauris | reverse complement strand
CAAAGGTGCCAAAAACATACATTGGAGAAAAGATAGCCTTTTCAACAAATGGTGCTGGGAAAACTGGAAATCCATATGCAGTAAAATGAAACTAAACCCCTATCTCTCACCATGCACGAAACTCAACTCAAAGTGGATCAAAGACCTAGGAATTAGACCAGAGACCCTGCGTCTAATTGAGGAGAAAGTAGGTCCAAATGTTCATCACGTGGGATTAGGCCCCGAATTCCTTAACAAGACACCTATGGCACAAGAAATAAAAGCAAAAATCAATAAATGGGATGGACTTAAACTAAAAGGCTTCTTCTCAGCAAGAGAAACTATCAATGAAGCGAACAGAGAGCCTACATTCTGGGAGCAAATTTTTGCCACACGCACATCAGACAGAGCACTGATCTCCAGGATATATAAAGAGCTCAAAAAACTTAACACCAAAAAACCAAATAATCCAATCAATAAATGGGCTGAGGAGCTGAATAGAAACCTCTCAGAAGATGATGTACAATCAATAAACATATATATGAAGAAATGTTCAACGTCTCTAGCCATTAGAGAAATGCAAATCAAAACTACCCTTAGATTTCATCTCACCCCAGTCAAAATGGCAGCTATCCAAAATACCAGCAACAATAAAGCGAGGATGTGGAGAAAAAGGTACACTTAAACATTGCTGGTGGGATTGCAAATTGGTGCAACCAATCTGGAAAGCAGTATGGAGACTGCTTAAAAAACTTGGAATGGAACCACCATTTGACCCAGCTATGCCACTCCTTGGCCTATACCCTAAAGACTTAAAAACAGCACACTGCAGTAAAGCAGCCACTTCAATGTTTATAGCAGCACAATTCACAATTGCAAAACTGTGGAAGCAACCCAGATGTCCTTCAAAAGATGAATGGATAAAGAAACTGTGGTACATATACACAATGGAATATTATTCAGCAATAAAAGAGAATACAATTATGGCATTTGCAGGCAAATGGATGGAACTGGAAAGCATTATGCCAAGTGAAGTAAGCCAATCCCAAAAAACCAAATGCCGAATGGTCTCTCTGATTAGTGGATGCTGATGAATAAGGGAGGTGGGAATGGGAAACATAAGAAAAGTAGAGAAACACTGGACGCGACATGGGGGAGGCGGGGGGCAGGAAAGGGTAATGGGTATAGTAAAGATGGTTGATAAAATACATATATAAATATATATATATATATATATATATATATATACTGTTCATTGAAAGTGCATATAAAGATGTTTAATATGAAAAAAAAGTCTATGGGTAAATGACAGAAAGATCAGTGGGATAGAAGGAGGAACTGGGGGTGAGGGAGGGGAGGGGAACACCCACAGTGCAGTAAAATTGTAGAATATTGGGCTAATAGTTAAGGAACCTGAGTTCAGATCTTACTGTGGCCACTTACTATATCCAGAAAATCACTTTAAGATCTTTAAGTTATAAGTTGTTGATCATAACAACCATTTGGCCAGGATGTGTTTAACATTTTGAAGTACTACAAAGGACTGTGATTGGTTGCTAAGATTCCTTAAAACCCTGAAATTCTCTGTGCTTCTGATTCAGTATATAGAAAGAGGAATACTTAGCTGACAGAATTTTCTTAATATACCAAAGAAACACAGAGAAAAGTAGAAGAGAAAGTAAAAACTGACAACAATAAAAAAGCAAGAAAAGATTATAGTCATATAAAAGTTAAAAGACTATAAAAGAAAGAAATGTCTTGATAGAACTAGATAGGGGTTGTAGCCTGAAGGGAAATGCAAATTGAGAGATCAGAAAATAGAGATATCCATTAAAATATCTTCTAAAAAGATGTCAAATATAATTAATAAAATGTGATATATCATGGCCTACACATCAGTATTCCACACTTGCAATAAAATAATTATTTTCCAAGACTTGCTTGATTTTGTTCATATAAAACCTATGGTCCTATAATTATAGCTATATGAGATTTTTCCTAAAATATTTGATGTTAAAATGGTATTGGTTATCAAAGTACCTATACAAAATATTAACACAAACTCTTGCACTATATCCAAGCTTCCCATGTAAAGTCTGAACCAAAATGAACATATAACTGAGACTGAATTCCTGAATTCATTTGTTATGGATCTGTATCTATATTATTAAGGAAAAAAAGTGGCTGAGTTTGGTGGAGCCTGTAATCCCAGTGACATGGGAGGCTGAGGCAGGCATCTTAGCGAGGTCCTAAGCAACTTAGCAAGACCTTGTCTCAAAATAAAAAATAAAAAAGAACTGGGAATATGGCTCACTGGGTAAGTGCCCCTGGCTTTAATCGCTGGTGCCAAAAGGAAAGAACAAAGAAAGAAAGATAGCAAAAACAAGTGCCAGGCACTTGATAGGATCTCTAGCTCAGAACAGAACACTCAAAATAGCCTCCTTTTCTCTGTATGCCGTAGGTACTTAACAAATACAATTTTTCAGTCTATAAAATCCTACCTGGTTAAAGTTTCATTTTTAGAACTCTCATCTGTTATTTAAGAAAATGGTACAAATAACCAACAGTATAAAAATATGAAATAGTAAAAGTATATGACACTGATATTTTGTTACAAAGTATTCCTTTGGGACCATTCCTGGAGACTCTTCTTGAATAAATATTACTTATTTTACTGATAGGCAATTAAGGCATTAAAAACTCTTATGTCCTCTTTTTTTGGATTTGTCAAATGAAAGGAGAAAGAACAAGATTTATCAATGTTTGATTCAGTTGACAACAGTGTCTCCAGGTTTTCAGTCAAAACTAGTCAGGATGAAACACCTCACCATAAGGAAGCTATTTCTGTGGGTAGTATACTTAATAGCATGACACAATAATACAGGAAACAGACCAGGGACAAATACAAAGAAAATCCAGTTTTCCATTGAGAAGTGTTTGATAGAAATCATTGTAATTATTCTCACTAATCCTCTTTTGCTAACTTCTTAGTTCCACCTATTTTCTCTCTTTGTGTGATGCAAACAAGGTTTTTCCTCCCACAGAAAGAACCACTGGAAAGATGACTCTCTTATTCTAAGTTTGATTACTTTGATCCATACCTAATTTTCTTACAGAAGCTTACATGGAAGCTCTGAGGAGGCAGTAGCAAGTTGTCAAGGAGAAATAGTTGATATGCTAATAATACTTAAATAGAACTATTAATAAATTCAAAGAAAAGGAGGAGAAGATGAAGCAAAGGAGGGGGAGGAGAAAAAGAGAGGGAAGGACAAGGAGTAGGAAAGACCTTTCTTGTTCTCGGAAGGGCAGATTTAATATTGTCAAAATGGCCATACTACAAAAAATGTTACACAGATGCAATTCAATCTCACCCCCAAAAAAGAAGAAAAAAATCAATGACATTCTTCACAAAACTGGAAAATAACAGTCCTAAAATTCATTTGGAAGAATAAAAGACTCAGAATAGTCAAATCAATACTTAGCAAGAATGCTAAAAGAATTGCAGTACCTAATATCAAATTAGACTACAAAGGTATATTAACAAAAAGCATCAGGGTATTGGCATCAAAACATGCATGGAGACCAATGGAATCAAAGACACAGAGACAAATCCACAGTCACTTGATACTTGACAAAGGTACCAAAAACATACTTTAGAGAAAAGATAACCTATATAACCAATGGTGCTGAGAAAATTCTATATCCATATTCAGAAGAAATATCCTTCAACCTGGAAAAATGTCAAATCAAAGTGGATCAATGGCACAGGAATTAGATCAGAAACTTTGCAACTGCTAAAAGAAAAGATAGAGGCAACACTCCAAAATATTAGCTCAGTTGCCAACTCCCTTAAGAAGACCCTAATCTCAAGAAAGAAAATCAATAATCAATATGTGGGATGGCATCAAATTTTAAAAGTTGTGCATGCAAAGCTTACAATTAAGAAAGAACCTGAAAATAGAGCATATGGAAAAGGATAAAATCTTTTCCAACTGCTCCTCCAAAAGGGAAATAATATCCCCTACATATAAAGAACCCAAAAAGCTTAACATCAAAAAAATAAAGAAAGCAATGAATAAATGGGCCAAAGAACTGAACAGACGCTTCTCAAAAGAAAAAATACACATGGTTAAGCAACATATGAAAAAAGTTCAACATCTCTAGCAATCAAGGAAATCCAAGTCAAAACTACATTGAGAGTTCATGTCACTTCAATTAGAATGGCAATTTTCCGGAATACAAACAATAATAAATACTGGAGAGGACAAGGGGGGAAAGTACACTCATACCTATAGGAACTTCAAATTAATAAAATCACTCCAGAAAACAGTATGGAGACTTCTCAAAAGCTAGGAATGGAACCACCCAGCTACCCTTCTCCTCACTGTTTATCCAAAAGAACTAAAATCAGCACATTACAATGATATAGCCACATCAATTTTTATAGCAGCACAATTCATAAGACCAAGATATGGAACTGGCCCAAGTGCATATCAGTAGATGAATGGATGAAGCAAAGGTGGTATATATAAATAACAGATTTTTACTCAGCCATAAGAATCAATTATGGCATTTGCTTGTAAATGGATGAACCTGGAGAACATCATGCTGAGTGAAATAAGCCAGACTCAGAAAGTCAAGGGTAGAATGTTTTTCTCTCATATGCAGAAGCTAAAGAAAAATGCAGAAAAATGGGAAGAAGTCTACAAAAATGGAAGGAATATCAGTGGAATAGAAGAAGGGGATAGATGAGGAGAGAGGAGGGACAGGAAAAGGGAGCAACTATGAAACAAGTTTATAAAATTATGTTAGGCACATAGGTGAATATGCCACAAAAAATTCAACTGTCTATGGGTAAGCACAAATGTTAAAGACTGTTAATAAAGAGAAGGAAGGCTAGTAGAACATAAGAAGAACAACAGAAGGAGGAGAGGAGGGAAAGAGGAAACTTAAGTGGAGCAAATTATATTCCATACATGTACAGTTATGTCAAAAATAAACCTCAATATTATATATAGCTATAAAGCACTAATAAAATTTTTTACAAAGGTTTAAATGTAGAAACATCAAAGACAAAAATCAAAAATCACAGTTATAAAAAAAATCATCTTCCTATGCTTATAAATAACTTTTATTTTAATCATGAACACTAATTGTAACATTTGAATTTTTTAAAATTTTTTTAGTTGTTGATGGCCCTTTATTTTATTCATTTATTTATATGCGGTGCTGAGGATCGAACCCAGCGCCTCACACATGGGAGGCAAGTGCTCTACCACTGAGCCACAATCCCAGCCCCAACATTTGAATTTTTTATGTGAAATCCTCCCATGGAATTTGGAAACAAAACAAGGATTGGGAGTACTGCTTACAATTCAAGATTTTAATGTAGTTCTTTCCAGAATATTTGTATAGCAAAATTTACCTGATTTGAATGCAAGATTCACTTCCACTACCTTATTTGCTTTATTTTTCTCTTCAATGGCAGGCTTGATGGGTTTGGAAACAAAATATTATATTAAAATTGCATACATCATACAATATATAGGTTAATGATTCTGGATAAAAATGGAAATATTTTACCCAGACATGAGGATGTTTCTCTTGAGATACTGAATATCAAAAAGGACATATAATCAATTATACATCAATATATCAAAAACAATCATAAAATCACACAGAGTAAGTACAGAGAAGAATCCTTATCCATGGTTTGATGATGATTACTTTAGCTTTGGGCTTTTTCTTCATGTTTAGGGGAAAAAACATGACAGAAATGTACTGTAGTAAAACCAGGAATACAGGTTTAATGAAACATGAAATTAAGATTCCAAAAGCAAGTTTATGTTTCCAATGACAATTAATATTATAGGAGCCACACATGGTGGCACACACTTGTAATCCCAGCTCGGGAGGCTGAGGCAGGAGGATTGTGAATTCAAAACCAGCCTTAGCATCTTAGCAAGGCCCTAAAGATGATTGGTGATTCAGTGATACCCAATCAGTGATTCATTGATACCCTGTCTCTAAATAAAATTCAGTGATACCCTGTCTCTAAATAAAATACCAAAAATGGCTGGGGATGTGGGCTCAGTGGTTAAGTGCCCCTGAGTTCAATCCCTGGTACCAAAAAATATCTATAGAAATGTGTGCGTATACCAATGTAAACATGCTGATTAGTGGAGAGCAAAGTGATCCCTAATCAGAGGAGCAACTCTCACAACCCTAGGAATTGTGAGTCAAAATGTCAAAGCTGATGGTAGAATGTAACAGGATATGTCATTCATGGAACACACATCAGAATCATTTATATGATTATAAGATGTGTGTATACTGCTCCTCCAATTGCCCTCTAATTGAATAAGTACAAATTATGGCATTTGCTGGTTTCTCAATGTCATATTTTGCTTCTGGGTTAATGAAAACAAAGTAAAGAATACGTGAAAATGTCTATAGTTTCAAGTCAACAAACAGCACAAGAATGAGCAGACTTCAAGTATCTTACCATCTTTCTTGGATTGCTGAAAATCTCCACATACTCCTCCTTTTCCTTCAGTGACGTTCTGGGAAGTAAAAAATAAACCTTTCTGTGTAATGAGTATTACATTTGATAAAATAAGTATAATATTCAGCAAGTCCACATGATACCTTGGAAAGAACACAGGTTTCTGAATCATTCAGATGTACATTCAAACCCCAATTCTTCCATTTAATTACCTGCATTTTCACATAGATTGAAGATTTTAAGAGATGATAGAAACATTTCCAAAAATTACTCCTCTTACTTCTAGTCAATTATTACACAACTACTGTGATATCCAATGGATTATTTTCTTGACCACAATAACCTTGGGTAAAAATTTGATTCATCTGTAGCTCAGCAGACTTGTAAAAATCTGACATTTTAAGAAATTTAAAGTATTTACTTGTGAGTTTTGAATGTTTCCATGATTTTTACTTGCACAAACTACCTTTTGAGGAGAAAAACACAGAGCTGAGTTTTGAGAACAATTTATAACTGAGATGGGATAGAGTCACAAACAGTATATAAGGCCATTTTATCCTGTATATAAGACACCTAAAGACAAGTAATTACATATATTTGGCTCCATCTGAGAAAGACAAGAATAAATCCTGTAAGGCAATAATGGATGAATGAAAGCCGCACCGAGCAAACAGAAAACAGAAAGACTAACTAAAGAAGGCATAATGAAGGCATAGGTGGCTGAAAAGTATACACCCTAAATAAATGTTTTCTGAAAGGAAATACTGAGTCTAGGGGTTAAATGTTTTTAGAAAGGTAAGGGAGGAGGAAGAAACAAACTGAAAGAGAGAGACATGATTAGTCAATTGAGTATGTGTTTAAGCCAAGAAAGAAAGGAAAGAAGTAAGAGCAAATCATGGAAAGAAATATAACACAGAATTTTGACCCAACAAATAATGCTGATTTCTCTTACACTACAATTTCCTTTCTATAAAAATTTGTCTAATAAAGCATTTAGTTTCATTACTGTAAATGTAATTTAATTATTTAACCGTAGTTATGAATGACTCTCTGAAATCTATAATATTATTACTAGGAAAAAATAAATTTTCCCCAATTTCCCCCTGAAAGTGAGAACTGGTAATCAGATTGCTAAAGAGTAGGTGTAACTTGAAAAGATATATTTAATAGCACACGCATTGGGACTCAAAAAATATTAAGAAATTTTTAGCTAAATCCTAATCTTAGCTCAAAGCTGGAAGGAGTGAGGGATATTCTGCTACCTACTTTCATATTTGTGACATTTCCTTACTTTGTTTGCTTCTTATTCATGACATTAGTTTCTGATAACTCACCAGAACTTGTACCTCTTGAACTTCAAAGGAAAATATAAATTTAAGACATATTTTCAGAAATCCAATAACCTTAATGATTAGCTACTTTAGGCTTATTACTTAAAAACACTTTATTATGTAGATATTTTATTTCTGCCCATTTATTCATGTTCACAATATATGTTATGGGTCTTTTACATCAAAACCCTATTCTCAGTTTTCCAAGACATACCCACATTTCCTATCTTGTAGTGTCTCAGAGTGACAAAAGAGCTTTAAAATGAATATTTAAATAACTAAGTACGCAAATTTCTAAACCTGAAATCATAGAGTATGACACAAAGATTCAGAGTGTATGTTTTAAAACACTATAGTGCAAAAGTTTTCTGAAATTCAAAATATACCATGTGGTTTTTAAGACTTTCTGCCTCAAGAACTAGTTATTATTTGCCAAAAACATCT
This sequence comes from Geosciurus inauris, assembly GCA_004024805.1. Classification (NCBI taxonomy): domain Eukaryota; kingdom Metazoa; phylum Chordata; class Mammalia; order Rodentia; family Sciuridae; genus Geosciurus; species Geosciurus inauris. The sequence goes on along the minus strand of PVHX01017702.1, from coordinate 32,849 downwards.
AGTCTTCAATTAGATTAAGAGATTTAAATACTCTTAATGGAAAAGACTCAGAAAACAGAGTACAATACCTTTACAATAGAAATTTTGAGAAACAGGTTTTAAATATATACTTTTTAACAAATTCTCATAGTTTAAATGTAAATATGGAACCCAGGGTAGAAATAGAGGAAAAGCTCTCCTAAAAAGTATGTGATACTAAAACATAAAATGAACAAGAGAAAAATTATATAAATGTTCTGTATAGTGTTCAAACTAAAGGCATCAGGAAAATTACATGACTCATAAATACTTGTTCAATCCATTAGAGATTTATTTAGTCCTGAGTTTTATAAATTATGTAAGTTGATTTAAAAGTCACAGTAAACTTATCCAAATAATCTTTGACCAAATCTCATATTTTCTGGGTCATTAGAATATTTCTCCTAGTGTAATTTTGCTGTTGTGAGTTTTCAAAATCCCCTACTTCCTAAAGTATTATATAGAACACTGATATTTACAAAGATAGAAATAAAAACCCAACACAATTTTACAAACAACTTCTCTTGAGAACATTTCCAAATAAGATGACAAGCAAAGCATTGCTAAACTGTAAGACTAAACACCTCACAAACAAAATTCAGAGCAAGAAAATTATTTTGACAATACAGCATTTACCTTGGTATCAGATTTATTGTTGCCTTCTTCTGAAGTAGGCTTGATATCACCAGGATCAGGTCTCTTCACAAATCTTTAGAGCAAAAATGTATAACAAAAATAGTGGGTCCAGTTTTTCTACTTTTTTTTTTTTTCCTAACGTGGTGCTGGGGATGGAACCCAGTACCTCATGCATGCTAGGCAAAGTGCTCTGCCACTGAGCCACTACCCCAGCCCTTTTTTTTCTTTTCTTTTTTTGTGGTGCCGGGGATTGAACCCAGAGCCTTGTGCATGCAAGGCAACCACTCTACCAACAGAGTTATACCCCAGTTCCAGTTTTTTAAAGTAATAAAATCTGGTGAATGTTTGGATATCACCAAATTAAATGAAGTTTTTTGACTTGTAGGATTAAAATATGACCTCCATTTTAAGAAAACTTTTGTTTATCTCGTTCTCCCTCTGCTTTTCCCATTCTGTGAATCATTCAGTGAAGTCACACTTAGTTCCATTTTAAACAGTGACAGCCAATATATTGGCCAAGTCTGAGAATAATTTATCTTTGAAACCTCCCTGCCCTGAAGGTTGAACTAAAAAATCCAATCAGCAGCCAACATAACATTTGTGGCCTGGACTAGAACAAACCTGATAATCTAACATGAGGTAGAAAGATCTGCTCTTTCTCCAGTGCCTGAAGTTCTGTAAACCACCCTCACGTTTCTATGTACTCTACAGATTCTTCACAGTAGCTCAAAAGTTTTTAACATCTTTCAACAGAAACCTTGAAGTCTGTCAGTTCCTACAATCATGAAAGTAACAACCTGTTTTGAACTCCTTTGAACCCCTTATTTTAATAGGATTTTCTACATAATTCCCAACATCCATGTCCTAAACTCCTGTTTTGTCTTTATCAAACAAATGTAAAGCCCAATATTTTGTTCTCTTCTGGGAAAACAATGATTCCTACCCAATTCAGTGTTTTTCCTCTTCAAACATGCCCTCCCTCTGTTAGTTCTATCATGATCCTTTACCTCCAGGTTCACTTACTAATTCTCTTCTGATCATTCATGTTTGGGTTCACTAGACTCACTCTCCCATTTTATTGTTAAAACACTCACCTATGGTATGATAATATAGGAGAGTGTTTGGCTTACCGTTAAGAAACATGAGTTCAAATATCATTGCTGTTACTTTATACAACCAGATAAGAACCTTTAATATATTTAAGTTTCAGGTTATCTAGCATAACAACCCATTTGGGCAGAATGTTTAAAATTTTTTGAAGTATTAGAGGCTTATTTGCCTCATTGCTAAGATTCTTTAAAATTCTGTTATTCTTTGTGATTTTGATTTTCTCTAGAGAAAAAAAGTAGTACTGAGCTAACAGTAATTGTTTAAAAGACCAAAAGAAACACCAAGGAAAACAGAACAAAAAGTTGAAATTTTTTTCAAGAAAACATTATAGCCATAGAAAAAACAAAAATTATGAAAAAAGAGAAATCTTTATAGAACAAGGCAGGGGCATTAGCCTGATGGGAACATCAAACTGGGAAATCAAGAACTAGAAAAATCAATTAAACTATTCTCTAAATACGTATTTAAGAAGATCAATACAATTAATAACTATATATTATTAATTAATTATTGATAAGTAACTTATTACTTAATTACTTATTTGATTACTATTAATAATTACTTATTAATAAGTAATTATTGATAAGTAATTAATAATTATATGAACATATTATATATATCATAGTGGAGTCACAGGTATTCTTCACTTCCAGGAAAATAATTCTTCACCAGTAATTGCCTGACTTTGATTATTTAAAATGCATGGTCCTATGACCACAGGTATGTGAGATTTGCCCTAAAAGGTTTGAAGTTAAAAATGGTATCATTTGCTAGGTACAGTGCCGCACGCCTATAATCCCACAGGCTGCGGAGGCTGAAGGAGAAGGATCGCAAGTTCAAACCCAGCCTCAGCAAAAGCGAGGTGCTAAGTACTCGGTGAGACTCTGTCTCTAAATAAACTACTAAATAGGGTTGGGGATGAGGCTCAATGGTTGAGTGCCCCTGAATTAAGTCCGCGGTACCAAAAAAAAGGTACTGTTTACTTGTACAAGTTTCAAAAATGTTAGCACAAATTCTTCAAGTACAAACAGGTGTTTCAGGAAATGTCTGATTTAAGAGTTAACTGACAAATAAATTTGAATTTATGAATTCCTCTGATATGGACCTGCATCTTGACCCTCTGTGCTGCACAGGTCCCTATCAATCTAGAAAAATGGAAAGAGAATGGATCTATCAGCCAGACAGGCTGATAACCAAATCATAGGCCAGCTACTAGTTAATTATAAGATCATGGGCCCATTAGTCAACTTTTTTGAATGACATTTGCTTAATTAGTAATCAATAGGTTATAACAGTAGATACTTTCAAAGGCGTTGTGATGACTATATGAAAAGTACATATTATGGTGTCTGGCTCAGACTAGAACATCCAACAAATTTTATTTCCGTTTGTCTGCATTCCCGCATTAGCTTAATTAGTTTCATTAGTTTTCTTTTTTAATTAGTAAAATCCTATCTGGTTGAAGAGCCATCATCTACTATAAAAGAAAATGGTGAAACAAAAATGTTATCAACAATAGAAAATATAAAATAGTAGAAATACATGACTCATGTTTTCTTTTTTTTCTTTTCTTTTCTTTTTTCTTTTTCTTTTTCTTTTTTTCTTTTTTTTTTTTTTTTTTTTTTTTTTTTTTTTTTTTTTTTTTTTTTTTTTTTTTTTTTTTTTTTTTTTTTGGTACTGGGGATAGTACTCAGGGGTACTCGACCACTGAGCCACATCCCCAGCCCTATTTTGTGTTTTATTTAGAGACAGGGTCTCACTGAGTTGCTTAGCACCTCTCTGTTGCTGAGGCTGGCTTTGAACTCGCGATTCTCCTGTCTCAGCCTCCCAAAATGGTGGGATTACAGCTGACTCATGCTTTCTTATAAAGCAATTATTTTGGACCATTTCTGAGGACTATTCTACACTGGAAATCAATTATACTACTCATAGGCAATTAATGCACTATGAATCAAGGGTACATACAAAGGAGGTAGAGACTGTAGACATAGCAAACTTACTCTGTGAAATAATACCAGAAAATGTACCATGCCTTGGGAAAGATAAAGACATCCAGGTACAGAAAGCATTTAGAACACCCAATGGACCTGACAAGAAAAGAACAACTCCACATCATATTATTATATAAAATTGTCAAAAATACAAACCAGAAAGAATATTGAAAGCTACAAGAGAAAATGGTCAAACCGCTTATACAGGCAAAGCTATCAGAAGAACAGCACATTTTTAAACTGAAACGTAAAAACCTAATCAGTATGCAATAATGCATTTCAAGCCCTGGAGTGGGTAACAAAACTGGAAAATAAAAGAGTGATTATCATGTTAAGCAGAATAAGCCGGAAAGCCAAGTATCATGTGTTTTCCCTCACATACGCAGTCTGGAAAATAAATAAATGAAAGGATGCTCTGAAAACAGAAATGATTACTAGGGAGGAGGAAGAAGACCGGGGGAGGGAGAGGGAAAGAGAGAAAGAAAGGAAATTAAGAAGGATAGATAGGATTCAAGTATGATATCCCTATGTGGAAATGTCACAGTGAAATCCACTCATTTGTGTAAAAAAATAGGAGTCAATAAGTATAATTAAAAAGCATCCAGTTTTATAACAAGCCCAATTCACTATAGAAGAAACATACAACATATTAATTTTAAAATCTTATTTATATAAAGACAGGTAAGATTTCTGAGGCCAAATTTTAATTAATGAAATATTTTTCAGAAACATTGTTTCAGATTATAAATTTCCTACAATTTACTCAAATAATTCTAAATTATAGGATATTAAGAAGGAAATTAAGAAAAATATGAATGTCATATATACATTGATTATGAATGCCATACACAAATTGATTTGTTGCCACTCTTTTGTGATCAAACTTTCTTACTCTTGCGTTCTTATGTAGGGTAGGAACACCAAGGATAATTCATTATCAAGAGTCCTACCTGCTTTCTTGGTTTGCATATCATTAAATGCTGTTCCAGTATGTGCCAAAATTATTTTCCTATTACAATGTATGAAAAAGTAATAAAATTAGTATCTTAATACTGATGTGAGAAACACTAACCAAATATAAATTGTGAAGAGTATTTTAGATAGCATCAGAGCTAATATCATTACTTTACCTCATATACTTCAAATGTGCAAGTTCTCTATACATGGTATTAACCTTTCAGTTATTTTTAGGTTTTTGGGGGAGGGGGTGTTTGTTTTGATTTGTTTTGGAGATGGGGTTTCACCACATTGCCCAGGCTAGCCTTGAACTCCTGGGCTCATGTGCTCCTCTGGCCTCAGTATCCCAAGTAGCTAGGGTTGAAGCACATGCCACTGCACCCATAAGTTGTAATCAAAGGAAAAAAAAAGTAAGGTGAAATGAATGTGAATTGTTCATTTCACCTGCTCACGACATGAACTAGATTAACTTGACATAAAAAATATCCTGAACTCAGAAGATGTTCTCTCTCTGTAACCAATAGCTCTCTCTTTGTTCTTGCAAAAGTTGTTGCTCTTAGGCTCAAAGTCTCCTTCTAAAAAATAAAGATTTTACTGCTTTAGTTCACCAGGTTGCTATAAAGACTTAATGAGATAATATAAACCATGCTGTGAGAAATAGTAATGTAAAAGAATAATTTATATATTAATGCTGAACTCTGAAACCCAAGGAAAATCCAATCTCTATTTTTTCACAGGTTCTAATGATCAAAAATTACAATTATTAACAAATGCTAATGAGTCGTAATTTGGGTCATTGGCTATGCTATTCTTTGTGCTTTATTGTTTAGGACAAATCAACTACTTAATAATTTATAACTCATTTTATTTATAAATATAATTGAATGACATAATTATCCCCTATACTGAAACTAATCAATCGCTTGGCTTGGACTATTACTATTCCTTCTCTACCTAAACAAATGGAACCAGTAGATCTTTGTTCAGAGTGAGGCTTAATTTCCATGTTGATCTCTAGCTAAATTGAAAGACAAACCCTCTTTTATACATGGATACTGATGAATCATGATAAGACAGCTCTAAGTTCAATGAATCTACTTTAGTTTCTGAGAATTGTTTTGTCTTATTTGTGAGGAAGAACCTAAAATATTCTAAAAAATGAGGCAGAGATGCAAGTAGCTTGTTAAATTTTCATTGCCATGGAAAACAAATCACGTGAGGTACCGTTGGCATCCTCCCTGGGAAATGCTGACATGGGGCCTCCCACAACCAAAGAAAATGTGCTTCACAAGATATAATGGGGATTTGAGGTACAGATCTGACAGAAAAGAGAAAGGAGAACTCTGAACTCTTCCTGTAACATCTTTTGAAGCTGTACAATAATTCTGAATGACCCCAAATGATATGCACTGGCCAAAAAAGACAAAGAAAAGCCTCAAAGGACCACTTATAATGAAAGTCTAGGCTCACGTGTGGAGTCCACATAAGGTTTTGAGTAGGAGGGCAGGATCAGTGTGCTCACCATGGGGTGGCTAAAGCCAGGAGATCCAGCTACTGAAGCAGAGTGCCAATTGGGAAACGGCTGACAGATAAGCCTATGTATATGTGAAAGGAAAACATATTGCAATTTTTAAGTCTAAGTGTATATTACCATGATGACTCAGGGATCTGAATCAGCCAGGACAGCCTGGTAGTTGATCATTACCAGACTGCAGGATTACTTCCAATAAGCAACAGTACCGCAACAAATGGACAAACACAAAAGGATGACTGGAAAGTCCTTTTCCTCCACCCTCTGGTGAAGGAGAATTCTCTTCCTTAAACATAAGAGACTCCTCAGAGAAATTCAAGGAGAATGGGTGAACAGCAGGTTCCTAGCAAAAATATGGAGATTTTCTGACATTTTAAACTGACATTGCAAGACCCAAATAGCCAAAAAGAACAATCAAAGATACGTTGCTACCTGTGCTCCATGTAGGCAGGGATTATACTTGGAATGTAATGGATAATGCTGGGATTCTTAAGGATGAAGGTTTTAAAAGTCCTGAGACAGGGACTAGTGGAGTAGCTCAGTGCTAGAGTGCTTGCCTACCTAACCCCAAGCACCACAGAAAGGGAGTGGGGGTCTTAAAACGAATCCTGCACACAGTCCTGACTGAGGAAGAGGACTAAGTCACTGCATTCCAAACACACCTGAACTGTGAAATCTCACTGGTGTTAAGATGCAATAGTTGTAATTATTTTGAACCTCCATTTAATCATTAGTATTTTACTGTAAACACACATTAAAGCCACTAGCAATAGCGTAAGATAATGCATTCTTTCCAGACTGATCTTCAGCAAAGGCATCAATACCTCCTTGAAGAAGAAGCTCAATTACATGTTTTGCTTCATATTTTGCAGCAATTATGAGGGCTGTTCTAAAATAACAGAGAGATAACTTCATCCTTATGTACTTTAAATGATGAATTGTCTTTAAGGGGTAATTTGATATATTTTACCAATTCAATTTCTTGATTGCATACAAACAACCCTTTACTTATACTAACACACATAAATATCTTGGGAAATCACATGTTCATCTTTGCATATTACCTCCATGTCAAACAGGAAAACACAAACAGGAAACCTCTTGTCCCAATGGGCTATTACATAACAGAAGTTGCAAATTTAAAGTCCTTTGATGGACAATAACTATGATGGACAATAACTATCATTTAGCTGAAACAGGTAAAGATTTAAATGAAGAATGCTCCATTTAATCTAATGTATTATGCTATAACTCTCAGTCAAATAAAGGTCAAATAAGTAAAAGCTATTTGCTGGCTTAAAACAATACGAATAAAAATGGTGACAATTATAGTTATGGCACTTTCAGGTAATGATGATGATAAGCATTTGCTAGGCACTGAAATCTGATTTCATACATAATCTTCCAACCACCCTTCAAGCATCCGTTATCCATATGTTCATGCCAGAAACATATTTAGTAAAGAGTAATGCTTCTAAGATGACACACCTTGCAATTAGCAAAGGCAGGAATGCAAACCAGTCATGTTTGGATCTAAAGCCTATCACTTGTCTGTTTCTCACCCACCTATGACTTGTGTTTATTAGCAAATGTTTATCCCATTAAAGCTATTTTTCCCCTTTGCTCAGGTCAATTAAAAATATGTCCATCAAAATATTTAGAAGTGAAAAGTAGAGAAATGAACATAATCTGGCAATTAATACTCCGACATAAACTAAAATTAGGTTTTCAAAGAAAGCAGTTTATAGCAAAGGGTCATCCAAAAGTAAATGATTTTCAATGTCTACTTATGTTCAATAGAGCATTGTTAAAGGAAAAATACTTAAGAAGCAGAAGTTCAAATATGATAATAGGTTAAGCATACCAGTATTAAAGAAGTCTTATGTCATCATTAATACCAAGTTGATCAATTTTTCTTTCTTTGTATCAAACAGTCATGTTTGAGGAATTAATACTTGCAGTGAAACAGCTCTGAGAGCTTTCCAATCAGGAGGAAGCTTCCTCTATGTTGTACAAACCCAAGTGATTCTATTTATGGTGTCAGAATCCCAGATACCAACATCAGGCACTTCTGCTCCAAATATATCTCTAAAGAAATGGGTTTAGAATTAAAAGAGACTTCAAATGAACTTTGATTTCATTCTTAATTCGTCCTTGTATTTGCTGCTATTATAAAATGAAAGCTGTTTGTATTACCTATTAGAAAGCTCAACACAAAATATACTCTCACTCATAATGATAATCCTGGATTATCATTATTATCACTATCATAGTGCACATCTACTTTTTAAATTCTCATTTACTCTGGTTCCATTTTAATTGCAACTTAAAGTTATTTATTATTTCAAAAATTTTGTGAATCAACAAAAGTTTTACACTGACCTTCATGGATTAATTTTAGCATTATGAAAGACACTAAATCACCAGCATTTTAAATGTTGACTCAATGAATGAAGGCAAATTAAATATATCTGTGAGTTACATTTTGTCTGCAGTCCTTGATTTTATCTTTGCTGTGGGTATGTTTCCAAATGATCATGTACAGGTTTTTGCATGTAAAATATTTCCTTTCTTTAATATCATTTTCACTCAAAAAATGAAGCCTCAAAATATAATTTAAAAAGTCATAATATCTTCATTTCGAAATTTGTTTACATCACTTGTGAATTAATACCCCATTGTTTATTTTTCTCCCAAACTATTATTTAAATAAGAATTTAGTTGCATAGGAATGCTGACACTATGCTATTAAGAAGATTCCCCTTTATGTTCTTACTATATGGTTTTCAGTTTTTAAAACTGCTAGGCTGATTACACCACAGCCCTAGTAACACAACAGACCTACTGAAATAGTCTAGCATGCTGCCTCTGCTAAAATTTTTCAACATTAGCTGTTCCTCTAACCAAGAAAATCATCCTTAAAGTCAGCATTTGTTGACCCAATGACCTGAATGATAACAGAAACATAAAATCCTCAAAACATTGGTCTTTGCTTATTGAAAGACTAGCCATAAGAAAATTTCTAATCACCTTTTAATGATAGTGAATGATTAATGTTGTTGGAAGGAGAGAGATTTTATTCTGTCAGCCAAAAATTTATCATTAATCATATTTCTTTTAACTTCCCAGCCATGGAAATACAGGAAAAAATGTAAGTTAAACTAATATTGTCAGAAAGGAGAGATTGGAAGGAAGTAGTACCTATTCAAACTCCAATTCTCCCAGATATTTCTTCAGTTTTAGAGATCTCAGAATTTGTATATTACACATTTCTATTTAGTGATTCTTCTCTAGGAGTTGGGTCAGAATCTCAGGAAATATTTGTAAATATCCATGTCCAGGCCCTATGGATTTACTGAATATAAACCTCCAAGGGAAGAGCCTAGGTTTGTAAATTTTTTAAATATTCCCCAGGTCACTCTGAGGTACCACTGGAGTAGAAAACTAGAGGAGCAATCATCTTATCATCTCATCTCTCATTTACAAGGACAATTCCCTTTATAATTTGGAGAGTTGCCAAAAAAAAAAAAGCAAGAGACAGCATTTACCAAGTACTCCATACTGCATGTAAGTCTCCTCAGCAGTGGCAGAATGAGGACCAGTAAATTCAAAATGCAGTTTGGTTTCATATGTGAGCTCCTCATCTCCCACATTCCAGTAAGACAGTGTAGATTTGAGAGCATGGTTTGACTCTTATCTAATTGGTTCTTTCAGGCAGAAAGCGATCATCTGTCAGTTAATGATTTGCTCTCCCCTCTGGCTTTCCCCTCAGTCACCGCCTAGTCACTGCCAGCCTGGCTTCCTCAGAATGCTGCTACAACTGCTCTTTAGACACGTTTGCAACTCTGCATCTTCCTTTCCTAAATTAAGTATCGTTATTCCCCTGAATGAATAGCACCTCATCCATACACAGAAACTGGGAAAAATTACAAAAACTAATCTCTTGTTGGTATTTTTTCCTTAATTATCGAATTTCCACATTGGAAAATTACCCAGTTCCCCACTTTTCCATTTTTCCTGCTCAGAGAGATAATTAACTCCTATGTAAGTTTTCCCACAGCAATAAGATCACTATTTATCGCAAAATGCTTTGTTTTGTTTGAGTTTTAAGATAAAGCCTATTTCCAGGGAAAAATTTGCTTCCCTGTTTTGTTTTACACTAGAAAAGAGTTTTGGGCCAGGCGTGGTGGCGCAATCCTGTAATTCCAGCACTTAGGGAGGCTGAGACAGGAAAATTGTGAGTTCAAAGCCAGCCTCAGCAACAGGGAGGCGTTAAGCAACTCAGTGAGACCCTGTCTCTACAAAAAACACAAAATAGAGCCGGGCGCTGTGGCTCAAGCCTATAATCCCAGCACTTAGGGAGGCTGAGACAGGAGAATCCGAGTTCAAAGCCAGCCTCAGCAATGGCAAGGTGCTAAGCAACTCAGTGAGACCCTGTCTCTACATAAAACACAAAATAGGGCTGGGGATGTGGCTCAGTGGTCAAGTACCCCTGAGTTCAATCTCCAGTACCAAAAAAAAAAAAAAAGAGTTTTGGTGCGAAACATAATTTGGAAACAGAAAATGTTTTACCTTTAAAAATTCAGTGTTTTCACAAATATTTGCCATTGGTGCATACAAAAAAGCTGTACCTTCCAATACATTTTTGGTATTGGTATTTGGTATTGATATTGGTATTGATATTGGTATTGGTATTGGTATTTGAAGTGAAGTTGTTGACAAGCCATTTATTTCAACACATGTCCTGCAGTGAGAGCTTCAGCTTCTAAAGATGGAAATGGACTCTACATATGTGACTATCAAAACAAATGTATTTCAGATAATCTGGAAACAAAATTGAGTGATATGTACCTTGTTTTGTAATTCCATATTTGCGCTGTGTGAAAGCAGCTTTTCTGCCACTGCTGTGCTCTTACAAAAGATAGCATGGTGGAGAGAAGAGTACCCATCGTTGTCCTGAACATTGGGGTTGGCGCCATTATCTAGAAGAATATTCACACATTCCTCATGCCGGTGTTCTGCTGCCTGTTGGTATTGTACCAAGAAATGTAACATAAATTCAAGAAATACAAGCCAAACTTTACAGGGTTCACAAATTAGTTATATTTAAATTATATTAAGCCCTTTCTTTTCAAGCATTTCAATCAAATCCACCTCCTGCAAAAACCCTAGGCTACTAACATATGTACCCTAATCAGCAGTGTGTTGTAGTCATTATCAAAAAGTTCAAGGTTGTATTTCCTCTTTATTAAGAGGGCCACCACTTCCGAATGTCCAAAGGCACAGGTGTAATGGAGAGGGGTCCTGGGAAAATAAGAAGATTCATTAGGAGATCATAGAGCACTTTTCACCACCTATGGAATCCAATAGGTGAGCCAACCTAGTCTGCCACAGCAACCCAACAAGGTAGCTCCAAACTGTGGTCTTTTGAGGGCATTCACAAACAACCCTCTTAAACACAAGTAGGCTTTCAGAGCCCAAAGGACAGTGACTCTGCGTGCTCAACATGAGCTCTCAAAGTGACTCCAGCTCTCTGGAGTTTTTTCTTGTAAATACTATGAATAGCTCCAAGATGTAATACAATATGATCAACTGGAAATCCATGACATTCAGGGAGGTCTTGAAAAACTCAGTTGTTTTCCAAGAGAAACTCAGGATTCCCTGCGGAATCCTACAGTCCCCCTGTGCCTGTAGACTGAGGTGACTGTAGACCTCTTCAGTGATCCTGCTCCACTCATGATCATCCAGGCTGCCAGTCCAGCAGCATGCTGACTGCACAGGAACAGGAATCCTCCATCCACCCACACAAAATGGCCAGTATCCGTGCAGCCAGTAGGGCCAACAGCTCCTGGGAGTTCTGCCACCTGCACTACAGCCAGCACTGGGCTCCTTCAACCAGGAGTAGGTGGGGGTTTGGTACATAAGGTGATAAAGGCAGTACTGGAAGTAGAACTGATGGTGAAAGACTGCAAGTCTTCATTAGACCCTTCCCTTATAGGACAGTTGCCCCTTGCTGTGCAAAGCCAAGCGGTGCTTGCAGCAGTGGCCCAAGTAGAGCTGGATGAATCCCAAAGTCTCCCAGTGCCAGTCCAAGAATTCCTGAGTGAAGTACAAGAAGTCCTTCCTGAGGTTGTGGACGACCAGTGCCAGGCATCTCCCAAATTCGGAACCATCAAGGCTGCCTTGCTGTACCCCACAGCCATGAACTAAGGTTCAGAGTTCCTGGGTTCTAGCATCCTAGGCAGCCCAGAGTCACAGTTAGGGATGATCCATCCAGGTGGCACTACCTGTGGGATGCCTCAGATACCGTTTCCGCTCCTGTGTTGGCCTCGAGGTCCAGGAAACAGGGTGCATCACCACTGCAGTCCCTTTCCCCCCAGTAATTGCCCCCACTCAGGCAGGGGTGCCCTTTCCAGGGTGTACGGTGACCTCCCTGAGGCCAAAGGACACTAAGAGGCCGCCCCAGGGGAAGGCTCAATGCCTGGCTTTGACTAGGGCAGCCGCCCTGCCACCCTTCCCACAACAGAAACCCATGACTATGATGAAAAATTATGATGTGTTCACGGCTTCATTAAGTGTGAAAGCTTCCAATGAATTCTATCCTCTCTCAGGGGAAGTAACTTCAGTTAGTGCATCGCTTGCAGAAAATCCAGGCTTGTCAACAAATCTGGTTTGAAGATGGTTGGCTGCTTCAGGCAACACTGAGTAACCCTTCAGAAGTTGATGAATGGGTACAAGTGGAGCATACAAGAAATAAGGAAAATCAATTGAAGAGTGGAAATGGCACCTCTAAATATGCTAGTGTGAAATAATATTAGAAACAACAACAACAAAAAAAAAAAAAAAACAGAGAAAGAACAAGGAGCCATCTTGCCATTTTAAAATGTCCTTGTAAGGCCCTCAGTAGATAACATATACACATAGATGTACACTGATGCAAATGAATTTCAGATTGTATTCAAATAATTATTTTTGCTCTTAAGTTGCTATAATATGGGAAATATTTTGTCTCATGCTGCCCGTTTATACAATGTATATGCTGTTTCAAAATGTGTATATTAAAAACAAAATACTGCGTATATAATTTTGTGATTTAAATCACTTTTAAATAATCAAGTGTTCTATAGGGGAATTTTCAGTGGCTAGGAAGCAGGTAAACGTATTGTTTGTTCTGCTGCTCAATAAGCCTGGGTGCTGGATGTCTCCAGGGTCTATAGATCCCAGGTGTTGAGGAGCCTGTGAGGGCAGGAGAGTCAAGCATCCTGGTGAAAGGAAACCTGGCCTCCTTTTCGCTTTTTCGTCCTGGGCCCAGCGGGGAAGGTGGAGGCTTCTGCCATATTGGCCCCTGGTTGGCACCCTGTCCCTAGGGCCTGTGGCCCCCCGAACACTATTACCCGTTTTTCTTGTCTCTATCGTCTACGCCAGCCTCCCCACGAGTGAGGATGTGCTTCCCTTTCTCTGTATTGCCCACAAATGCAGCCCTGCGGATCCTGGTTCTAACCTCATATCTGAAGATCCTTTTCCAGAAGCTCCGGACAAGTGACCTCTCTGCCCAAATTAATTTAGAGGCCATGATTAGGCCTCAGAGGCCCCGTCCCTACACTGGAGCTTTTCAATACTTCTGAAACCCAGAAGAACCAACCTAGTCTCACCAACTCACCACCCAGTCAGGGCTGAACGGCTCAGTGGTCAGGTATCTTTTAACAAAAGAATGGTTACCAAGCAACCCTGCTGTCAGAGATAGGAGTGCACATGCGCAGCTCCAAGGGCCTCGCCCATCTTGGAACCCTAAGCAGACAGCTTCGGTAATCCTGCTGCGGCCATGGTCGTTTAGGCTTGCTGGCTGCGCAGAATCAGGAACCGCACCCCCCACACACACACATACACCTGTGTGATGGCCAGTACTTGAGCGGCCAGCGTGGCCAAGGGCACCTGGAAGTCCCACCGCCAGGCTCAGTCAGCACTGGGCCCTTCTGCCCAGGAGTTGGTGGAGGTTTCAGACATGAGGTGGTGGAGTAGGCACTAGAAACAGAACTGGGGGTGCAAGACTCCAAGTCATTTTGTAGGAGAGCTCCTCCTCGCTGTACAAAACCAAGTGAGTGGGGCTTCCAGTGATGATTCAGGTAGAGCTGGATGAAACCAAATGCCTTCTGATACCAGTCCAAGTTTCCTGTGTGAAGTGCAAGAAATCCTTCCCAAGCTTCTGGACAGCCAGTATCAGGTGCCACCCAGATTCAGCAGCATCAAAGACCCAGAAAAGTTTACTTCTGAAGATAACACAGCGGCCAGGAGAAAACTTCATTCATATTGGACACTACACCCCACAAACACCATCCACCTCCCAGTGTGCCCAGGTTCAAGTATACTGACCATTAATTGACCTGTGCACCCCAGAGAGGACAGCAGCTATGTACCACCCTGCCCCATGGGCCACTCAGAATCACATCAAATTAAAATACCTCTACCACTGGCATACCTCACACTCTCCAAAATATACACTGGGTACCACACCCTTAACAACCCTGGATACATGTTTTTCTTCAGCAGAGCAACATAAGACTATACCTCCTAACATGGTATAATCAAGCAGCTTACAGAAAATCAGGTGCCCTCTCCTCTGAACCATCAGGAATCTAATAGGGACCTAGATATATCAAAGATTGAGGGAGCCTCCTAGAATTGTTTTAGAGGTGAGCTGGTGTGATCACTACTGCCACACCCAAAGAAACATGGACATAAAGCTCTTCAGCTTTGGTGGACATCTTCTAAAGTTCCCAAACTCTGATGAAATCTAAACAAGCAAGACTCAATAAGAAATTTTTCCACTTTGTACTGGGTTATTATGTATAACTCTAATGTCAATTTTGATCTTACATTTTGTTTTGAATCAATAAATGTTCACCTTTTATCAATATTACACCTTCATCCCATTTGATTGTATTCTTGTAATGTTTTGAAGCATTAACTGGAAACCATTCTATTTTTGTTTTCCTAGGTCAGATTTACACTTCCTCCTCTTAGTCCCTCTTTTCCCTCTAACATTATCTGCTACTAACACAAATCCCTCCATCCATCTTTTTCTTCATTTTAACTTGGTTTGTATTATTCATTTCTATTTTTTCCTTTTCTCTTTTTTCCTGCCTATTTTATCTCTACTCTTCATTTGCTACATAATGTAACAGTAATTTTATTATTGTTAATAACTCATTTCCCAACCTACTCCAGAATGTTACAATTTTATGCCCAGAATATGAGAACAGTAGAGAATTTTGTCAAGTCCCCCCTGACCTAAGGTTTATTAGTGTATGAGTTTGCTCTGAAGTGATTTTAGTGAATAGGGTTTAGTATCTTCTTGCATTGATGATGAGATTGGGAACAGCAGGTGGCACACATTGAGTGGGATTGTCAATACCTGGATAGTCACCCAGCCTAGGGTACTTACACAAGGAAGCTCACTAAATTGTCTCTTGTATAAAAGTAGAAGTACTAGCCAGGTGTGGAGACTCATGCCTGTAATCCCAGTGGCTCAGGA
The DNA here is from genome assembly GCA_004024805.1 of Geosciurus inauris. Taxonomy (NCBI): domain Eukaryota; kingdom Metazoa; phylum Chordata; class Mammalia; order Rodentia; family Sciuridae; genus Geosciurus; species Geosciurus inauris. The sequence continues at coordinate 17,074 of PVHX01017702.1, read as the reverse complement.
GGTTTTGGCAGGAGGATCACAAGTTTAAGGCCAGCCTAAGCAACATAGTGAGGCCCTAAGCAACTTAGGGAGACTCTGTCTCAAAATGAAAAAATAAATGGGCTGGGGATGAGGTTCACTGGTTAAGCACCCCAGGTTCAATCCTTGGTACAAAAAAAAAAAAAACATCATAGAGGTAATAATCATCCTAGAAGATGGATACACACACAAATAGTATGAAAAAGCAAGTGAACATACCACCCTAAACAGCCCACAACATTTCAACAAATGATCCATTGATACTACAGTGAAGGAAATGTTGAGAAAGAATTTAAGAAGTTCATAGCTAAAACATTCAGTGAACTCAAAGATGATGTAAGGAATTAAAAAATACAGGAGGTGAAAGATGATTTCAAAAAGAGAAATTCTGAAAAAGAACCAAATAGAAATCCTAGAAAGACTCAGCAAATCAAAATAAAAATTTAGTGGAAAATATCACCAAAAAAATTAGACTACTTTGAAGATAGATACTAAGGCCTTGAGGACAAAGTATATAATCTTAAAAATAAAGTCAACAGTAAAAATGTTGAGACCATGACCAAAACATTCAAGAAATCTTAGATAACAAAGGTAAGAATCATTGGCATAGATGAAGACACCAAAATACAAAATATAGGAATGTGCATACTTTTCAATAAATATCAGAAAAATTTAAAAACATTAAGAATGAGATGGAAATCCAAATAAAAGAGCCTCTTAGAACCACAAATAGGCAATATCAACAAAGATCCTCTCCAAGATACATTATAATTAAAATGCCTAATATACAGACTAAGGTTAGAATCTTTAAAATCTCAGGATAAAAAAGGAAGTCATGTTTTGAGGGAAACCAGTTAGAATTTCAAATGATTTCATAGTCCAAACCTTAAAAGCAGGGAGGGCTTGGAATCATATATACCAACCAAGATTAACAAATCCAAAAAAGCTGTCCTTCAGAATTGAAAATGAAATAAAAATCTTCTGTGCTAAATATAAAAGAATTCATATAACTAGAAAGTCTGCTCTACAAAATTTACTCAATGAAATATTTCATGCAAAAGAAAAGAAAAATATTAATCAGAGCCAGCAGAAATGAAACTCACTAGAATAAAAGTCATCTAAAGGAGAATTGAGTCCAAATTAATCATTAGAAATAAATGAAAATGGCTGGAAATAAAAATCATCTCTCTATATTAACACTGAATGTAAATAAGAATCCTTTGCATGGAATTTGCTTTGACCCTGAAATTCTATAAACATTACCACTAGAATTTGCTAACACAAATGCAAAATTGGTAAGAACTAACTGAAAGGGACACCAAACCCCATAACTCCTTTCTCAGTACTATACCTCAGTTCACTGCAGAAAGCAATGGGAACTCAAGGTGTGTGAACTTTACCCCAGTGGCCCCAAGGTGAAGGGTCAAGTACCCTTCTTACTCAGAGTAGATGATATCTGCTCTACATGGTCCTGCTTTCAACTATCCCCCTGCTTCATGCCTGCAGGTTCTGGCCCCACCCTCCCAGACTACTTGTCAGTGTTGCAAGTTCCTCAGTTCTGCTGACTGCTGGGGCCCAGGTTTATGATGCTTGCTGCAGTCTGTAGCTACTAGCATCATCTTCACTAGTGGTGACTGTTCCCCAACTACTCTGTGAAACTGGAGTATGCTGATTTGAAAAAACCTTACCTAGACTCTAACACAGCCTTGCTCAAACACCTATTTTTCTCAAAGGAAAGAAAAAGATCATAAAAGCATTTTATTCATGTATGCTTTTAATTGTAAGCAATAGTACATTGTTTGTGAATGCATGAATGACATGCACATCCATTTGATTTGGAGATACTTGTCCATGTAGAGGAAGAGAACAATAAACCCAAGCAAGTAAATATGTTTATATCAAACAGTTTAAGTCTGACAGGATGGATTCTCACAGTGGGTTGGATCACAACTTTTGCACTTGAGTTTTGAATGTTTGTAATTAAAAGTTTGGTATTTTTCATTAACAAGCCAAATGTTTGATGCATTTTTCTAAATGGCATGGAGTTTTCCAGAATTGTATTATAAATGTATAGAATATGTCTGCCAGCCCAGAATCCAGAATACACTAGTAGGTGGTATTAGGTATTAGAAACAGAACTTTTCCCTGAACTCCTCACTCTATAACCTCAGTTCATGTAGAATATCCCTGTAAGAAAACAAAAGCCTCTAGGAATTTCCTTAATGGCATATTTTCCACTGGGCAAAGAACACTTTTTGGTAAAAATTCCAGTGTGCATGTACTCTTAGGAAGTCCCGAAAACTGCAGCAGTGATTATTCAAATTGTGTGTAGAGTTAGGCTTTGCAGTTTCATTTGCATCTTTTATGATAGGATGCTCCTGTATGTGTAATTTACTTGATGCATTAACCATCTTCCATAAAGCCATTCCCATTACTCCAGTGGAACTGAAGAGTGGGCCTCCCTGATAAGAGAAGACCTTGGCTTGAAGGCCAGCCTTGCCTCAGAAGGGCCTGGTTTTGCCCAACACTTTTGGTTTCAATGGGCAGTGCACATCTCCCAAGTGGTATTGCAAAGCACTGGGCCAACTGAGATGGTGTTCCATACTTTTGACAGCACCATGTCAAACAGAACATGTATTGCTTGCTCTGGAATCCACGGTGCTCCTTGAGAGACCACTTACTGCATAGGCTCAGGAGGAGCCCAGGCAACTAGTGCCCTGTAGAAGGAATACTCTTTGCTTAAAGACTTCTACAAAGCCAAGAAGTCAGTGTTGTGTTTGAGTGGACACATTTCTAGAGTCGATGACAACTGATCTCCTCTCCCTCCTTTTCCCTATAAGAGCTGTGGGAAAAATTACATTGAGCTACAAATTTTAAACTGCCAATATACTCAATCATGATTACAAATTTTTCGTATTGATCAGTTTGCATTGTGTTTTAAGCCTCAAAGCAGAGCAAGAAGGGCTGAGGGAAAGGGAAAAGAGATGAGAAAAGGGAGAATTGCTGGAACCAAACTGACCAATGTGCTGGGCTTGGTGGTGCACACCTGTAATCCCAGCAGCTTAGGAAGCTGAGACAGGAGGATCACAAGTTTAAAGTCAGTCTCAGCAATTTAGCAAAGCCCTAAGCAACTTAGGGAGACTGTTTCAAAGTATAACATCAAAAAGGGCTGGGGATGTGCCTCAATGGTTAAGTGACCCTAGGTTCAAAGCTCACTACCAAAAAGAAAAAGAAAAAAGAAATTGACCAATGCTATGTATATATATATATAAATATACCACAATGAATTTCACCTTTATGTATATCTATAAAGCAGTAGTTTTAAAACACTTTAAATAAATTGAAAGAAGGCCAGTAGAGTAGAAGTATGGGAAAAGAGGAGGGAGGAAAGGAGGGAAAGAAAAAGTACTGGGGACTATAGTGGAGATAACTACATTCTATCTATGTATGATTATGTAAAAGGAAAATTCCAATATTATGTATAAGACATTAATGAAAACATTCAGAAATCTCTTCCAGAATTGTGGTTATTTCTCTTTCATCTTATTAATATTATAGTTTCACTTGCCTTCTTTTTCCCCTTAATTAAGATTGATAAGCTACGTGCAGTGGTGCATGCATGAAATCCTAGGGATTACCCAGGCTGAGGCAGGAAAAGTCCAAACTTTAAGCATCCTGGGCAACTTATTGAGAACCTGTCTCAAAATAAAGAAACTAAAAATAAGGCCTTTGACTGTTCTTGGTGGCAGAGTGCCCTGGGTTCCATCATTACTGCAGAAGAAAAAAAGAAGATTGAGAGCCATAAATTTAATGATTATTTGAATTTTTCATCAATTTATTCCTGATATTGGATTTCCAAAGTCATTTGTTTTTTCATTGTAATATTTTTGATACTTTTAAGATGTAAGTATTTTTGTCACTCTTGCTTATCTCTTAACATAAATACTAAGACATCTTACTTTAAGTCCATTGGTTTTTGTACAGTAACAGTCCTGTCTTCTGACTCATCTTGTAGGGCTCCTTAATCTGGTATACCTGTGACTAAGAATTTCTTTTTGGATATTCTCTCTCATGAGTGGCTTCATAAAGGGGAAGACCTTCATGAATAATCTCAGCTAGGTATTGCATGACCTCTTCATCCTTTCTGGAAATTCAAATTCTCTGAGCCTTCAAAGCAGAGAGCTATATCCTTCTGTCACAGATCCTATTCCTCCTGGTGTCTGTCTGCAATACTCTGGTGCTCATCCAGCTTCCAAGTTCTCTCTTGTTCTCAGGGGTCCCTATTTCAGCTCTCTGTGTCACAGGAGACAGAAAGCAGTGACCTGAAAAACCAGAATGTTGGACTTATGTTCCCCTCTTCTGACTCCCAAGGAGAAAATTGAAAATTTGTTATTTTCTCCTGATCATACCAAATCATGTCCACTTAGGGACTGGCTGTTCTGAGTACACTTGTTCCTCCCAATTTTCAATAAGGCTGTTCTTATTTTGCATTCTGTTCTGATTTTGTCTTAATTGTACTAACATTATTTGGATGGGATGGAGGGCCGTCCATACCTCCAAGTGTGGTTGTGAAAGAGAAGTCATTTTTCAGAACTGCTTATTTATATGGAGTCTACACTCTTTTTAAGTAGTTTGGGAATCCTTGGAATTAAAAGTGGATATGTTTCATTATTCAATGTATAACTATAACATGTGGTACATGAAGTTATGTCTAGATTTGCTAAAGTGAAAATCAATGGTAACTTCAGGTAAAACAATTTTGGAGGAGTACTTGGGGAGTAAATCACTAGAGAAAGTTCAAGAATGAACAGAGAGCCTGAGATATGGCTGAATGATAGCACATGCCATGGAGTTGACCCAAGTACTTCAAAGGACAATTAAGTCAGTGAGTAAAGAGAGGAATCTCAATGACATCAAACTAAGTGGTATAATTGTGGGTGATCTAATTTTTATCTTGTTGAACTGTATCTTTCAATTCTTACATAATAATCATGCAATATATTTACAACACTTCAAAGATTTTTAAAATTACATACATGTGGTACCAAAAATACTAGATTAAGGTTTTAAGTAATAAATTCATAAAATTATGAACTAAACAAAAAGCCCCTTAAATATTTCTTACCAATTTCTTATAAAATCTATTAATTTGCTCATTTTTGTGAATAAAGAGCACATAAATAAAAAAAATTGAGGGCACTATATCGTAAATGATAAAAGTACTCTAATTTGAGGATATTTTAATCTAGTCAAATATACAAAGTAAGCAATCATATTGAGATACTAAATTCAATAATATTAACCACAGGAGAGAAATTCAGAAAATAATCTTATTTTATAAACTGAATTTTTGTGAATTGTGTATGGTTTGCACAGTCACACCATCATCTATAAGAAGGAACATGACATGCATACAGAATAACACTGAAAGGAAGATTCACTGCATTAGCAGTCTCTTGGATTTAACACAAGATCTGGAAATTAGTGTTTCTGTACCAAATCCAGTCTGTTGCCTGTTTTTGTACATGGGGTGTTTTTGTCGTTTTGTTTTGCAGTGGTTACAGTGAACCCAGAGCCTGATGCTTTCTAGGCAAATGCTCTACCACTGTGCTATGTCCCATCCCTGAAAATAAAGTTCTGTTGGATTACATTCACACACCTTCACTTATCATTTATAGCAGATTTCAGACTATACCAACAGAGAACTTCTGGTCCACAAAGCCTAAAATATTTTCTATCTGGCACTCTGTAGAAAAGTTTTATCAATTCTTTGTTTAGTATATCAAAGTCCCTTTGATATCATTTTAATATGCCTTATCAAATACACTCAAGTATTGGTGGGACATGGATCCCCATGGGCAATTCCTTAATGACACTCAGATTAATTTGATGGCCCTATATATGAGCAGTCATGCACTGGGAGCAAAAAACCAAAAATGTAACAACCAATATTTTTTCTGGTAAAAAGGTACAGTGCCAGTAGCAGGCAGCTTCCTTTTGCAAATTAGCAGTTGTTACAGGTATTTGAAATAAACTTGCTTAAGATGTGTCATCAACCTAGAATGCTTTAATTATATTTTATTTATGAAATAATCTATACACTATAGATCTAATATTTTAAACATTGTTGCATACTACATTATTTTATGGATATGAAAATAGAAGTGTTTTCTTATTGAGCAGTATCAAGAGTATCTCCAATTTGATATAATACTATAATAAATGTACTTAGTACACACATGTATATATAAAATAGATTAGTATAAATGTCCCTAACATATATATTATATATCCTTCCTGAATGTTATATATGAAATATATATTCAGCTTTGTATGTTATATATAATATGTAATAAATATGCAGAGAAAATAAAGATGATCTTGGGAAATCTTGTTGTGCCAGAAAGTACTCAAAGATGAATGGGAACACATCAAAAAAGATACAGAATCTCCTTGAAATGGCCACTACTGTCCAACTCTGGGGCATGTAAGTACCACTTCGCGGGGTAGAAATTTAAAAATTCTTAGACTCAAGAAAGAATAGTGTTACAACATGCTAGAACCTCTGGGACACTATGAAGACAGTTCAAAGAGGAAATTTTATAGCTATGAGTGCCTACATAAGAAAATCAGAAAGATTCCAAATAAACAACCTAATGATGTATCTCAAGGCATTTGATAATGAAGAATAAATCAATTCCAAAACCAGTACAAGGAAGGAAATAATTAAGATCAGAGCTGAAATCAATGAACTTGAGAATAAAAAACAATAAAGAGGATCAATGAAACAAAGATGTGGTTCTTTGTAAACATGAATGAATGATAAGCCCTTAGCCAAACTAATCAAAAGAAAAAGAAAAAAAAACAAATTAATAAAATTAGAGATTAAAAAAGATATCACCACAGACATCACTGAACTACAGAAGATCATTAAGGACTATTTTGAAAACTTATACTTCAATAAATTGGAAAACCTAAAATAAATGGATACATTTCTAGATAAATACAAACTGAATCAAGAGGACACAGAAAACCTAGACAGAACAATAACTTACAATGAGATGGAAGTAATAATAAAAGGCCTTCCAACAAAGAAAAGCCCAGAACCAGATGAATTCTCAGCTGAATTCTACCAAACCTTTAAAGAAGAATTAATGCCAGTACTCCTCAAATTATAACTGAAATAGAAAGAGATGGAATACTTCCTAATTTATTCTATGAAGCTAGTATCACACTATACCAAAACCAAATAAGTACACATAAGGAAAGAAAATTAAAGACCAATGTCCCTGATGAACTTAGATGCAAAAACACTTAATAAAATATTAGCAAATTGGTTTCAGCAACATATTAAGAAGACTGTACATCACAACCATGTTGTTTTTATTCCAGAGATGCAAGGATGGTTTAACATACACAAATCAACAAATGTAATTCATCGCATAAATAGAATTAAAGACAAAAATCTCTTAGTTATTTCAATTGGTAAAAGGAATCTACTTCAGTGTCCATCATAGTTTGGATGTGAGGTGTCCCCCAAAAGCTCATCCACCAAAAGACTGCTAGAGCTAATAAATCTGGCAAAGGAGTGGGTTACAAAATCAATATACAAAATCAATAGCTTTCCTATGTTCCAATAATGAATCTACTGAGAAAAAAAAATGAGAAAAACAATTCTATCCACGATAGCTTCAAAACAATACAAAGGAATAAATCTAGTCAAGGAGGTGAAAGACCTCTACAATGAAAACTATAGAACATTGAAGAAACTGAAGAAGACCTCAGAAAATGGGAAGAACTCCCATGTTCATAGACAGGCAGAATTAATAGTTAAAATGGCCATACTAACAAAAGCAATATACAGATTTAATGCAATTCCCATCAATATACCAATGTCATTCTTCTTTTAGGATTGTCTTTAAAAACAATCCTAAAATTCACTTGGAAGAATAAAACAACCAGAACAGCCAAAGCAATTCCAAGCCAAAAAAACAATGCTAGAAGCATCACAATACCTGACTTCAAATTATACTACAGAGCTATAGTAACAAAAACTGCATGATACTGGCATGAAAATACACAGAAAGACCGAGTGAACAGAATAGAAGACATGAGAGAAACCCACACACCCGATCCTTCACAAAGGAGCCAAAAACATACACTGGACAAAAGATAGCCTTTATAACAAATGGTGCTGGGAAAACTGGTGTTCCCTATGTAGCAGAATGAACCTAGATCCTTATGGAACTCCTAGAAGAAAGCATAGGGTCAACAGTCCAGGATATAGGTACAAGCAATGACTTTTAGCAATAGGAAATTATGCCAAATTATCCCATTATGCTAAATGGGATAGCATCAAATTAAAAACCTTCTGCACAGCAAAAGAAACAATTAGGAATGTGAAGAGAAAACATACAGAATAGGAGAAAATATTTTCCAGCTACTCTTCTGACAGATGATTAATATCCAGAATAAAGAACTCAAAACTTAATACCAAAACTAGGTAGTCCAATTAATAAATGGGCAAATGAATTAAACAGATAATTCTCAAAGAAGAAATACAAAGGCCAACGAATGTATGGAAAAAATGTTTAACATCATTAGCAATTAGGGAAATGCAAATCCAAACTACACTGAGATTTCATCTCACACCAATCAGAATGACAGACATCAAGAATATAAAAAATAATATATGCTGGAGAGGATGTGGAGGAGAAGGAATACTTTTATGCTGTTGGTGGGACTGTAAATTAGTACAACCACTATGGAAATCAGTATGGATATTCCTCAAAAGATAAGGCATGAAACCATTGTATGATTCAGCTACACCACTCCTATTCATCCTTCAGAATTAAAGTCATTATACTACAGTGATACATGCATACCCATGTTTATAGAAGTACAATTCACAATAGCTTTAAACTATGGCACCAGCCTAGGTGTCCATCAACAGATGAATGGATGAAGAAAATTTGGTATATATACACAATAAGAGATTTATTCAGCATAAAGAAAAATGAAATCGGGGCTGGGGTGGTGGCTCAGTGGTAGAGCGCTTGCCTAGCATGCGTGAGGCACTGGGTTCGATCCTCAGCACCACATATAAATAAATAAGAAATAAAGGTCCATCAACTACTAAAAAAAAATTTTAAAAAAAAAGAAAAATGAAATCATATCATTTGCAGGAAAATGAATAGAACTAGAGAACATTATGTTAAAGTCAGTCAAACTCAGAAGGTCTAGTATCCTATGTTTTCTCTCATATCAGAAACTAGAGAGGGAAAAGACAAAGAAATGTGAGGCAGATCTCATGAAAATCAAAGGAAGATCAGTAGAAGAATGGGACCACAGCGTAGGGGTAGGGATGGAGGGGGATGTGCGGGGGAGTGATATTAGCCAAATTATATTTTTAAATTGTATGCATAAATGAATGTGTAACAACAAATCCTATCATTATGTACAACTATAATGCACCAATAAAAAATTGTGTGAAAAAGTATACAAGGTTGATTGCATTATAATTGTAAAAACATTAAAACATTGTTATAGTTCACAGTAATGGCATAACAAAATAATATCTAATTTTTATATATCTATATAATGTCTAATTTTAGATCCATATTTGCAAATAAAAATTGTAAAATACAAATAAGCTATCAATAATGTGATATTTAGATCCATAAAGTTATTAATAACCACGTGGCTTTAAGGGTACTGTTTAATCAGCTGACATTTAGGGAGTTTGAGCACATAAAACTCAATCAAATGATTGTGTACTTGTACTTCAAATTTAGTTGTGGATGCCAAGAAAGTTTCAAATAGTTTTCAATTTAATATGTTTTCACTATTCACTATTGTGAAATGTGTATTCCACATAAACACATACATACACACACACCCATTATCACCACTAAAATTAAAGTCTAAATCTACTTTAGTGGAAAAAAATAACAAAACATTTTTCTATATAGCCCCTGGATTAAAGAGGAATTTGGAATAATGATGAAATATTTTGCTATAAAGTAGTATTTTACATTGAATGTAGCTAAAGTTGTACTAAGAGAAAATATATATACATGCATTTATTTTTGAAAGTCTAAAAATGAGCAATATAGGTTTACTAATTAATGATCAACCAGAGTGAGTACATTAAAAATAAAGTTAAAAAATTAGAAATAATTAAAAATACACAACTAAAAAACATGGAAAACTTAATGTATAGAAAGGACAAAGAAAATCAAACTTGAAATGCTAAACCAGAAATATATGATTAGCTTTATAAAAAATAAAACATGAAATAAAAATATAAAATCAATATTTGAAAGCAATAAAACACATAGTACAAAAGACTCTTAAATAACTATGAAATGACTAGACTTTTTACTACAATACTTTTGAAATTCAGAGAAATTGGTAAAATTCTAAATTCTAAATAAAGTTGAGTCAAAATATAGTGAACTCTGAAAACAGGTCTAGTAGCGTATGTGTAAACAATAGAAATATAGGTTCATATTGCACATAGAAAATTAGAAGACATTTAATCTATTTTCAAATGAAATTAATAAAAAGAACACATGAATTTATGCTTAAAAGTTGGGAGTAATTTATAAAATATATGAACACTTTGGAGTTTGTAAATCCAAGAGCAATATGAATCAAGAGAAACTACAAATATGATAAAAAAAAACTTTTTCTAAAACTTAACATTGACTTCATTATACTAGCTAAATATTAAAGCATTTGCCACCATACTGGGAAGACCAAGATATGAACATCAACCATCATCTCTTTTTATAAACCATCTCTTTTTATTAGCACATTATTATTATTATACACAAGGGTGGGCTTCATTTTGACATAATTATAAATGCATGAAATATAATTTGTTCCACTTCAGTGTTTAGTTGTTCCTCTTGCCTTTCTCTTCTTTTTTTCCTGGTTTCTCTTCCTCTACTGGTTTTCCTTGTATTTATGTATTTTTAATTGGTTCTTTAAAGATATACGTAAAGGTGAAATTCACTGTAGTATATTCAAATATGTACATGGTAAAATTTGGTCAATTTAAATGCACCATTCTTTCCTTTTCTCATTTTTATTCTCTACCCAGTTGTCCTTTTCCTCTACTCTACTGATGTTCCTTCTATTATCATGGTATCTCTCCCTCCCTTTTCCCCCTTTTTATGCTCTAGCTTCCACATATGAGAGCAAACATTGGACTCTTGACTTTCTAAGTCTGACTTATTTCACTTTAACATGATATTCTCCAGCTCCACCCATTTAGCCACAAATGTCATCATTTCATTCTTCTCAGTAAAACTCCATTGTGTATGTATATCCTACTTTCTTGATCCATTCATCTATTGATGGGCACCTGGGCTGGTTCCATAACTTGGCTATTGTGAATTGTACTGCTATAAACACTGTTGTGCCTGTATCTCTATTGTATGATGATTTTAGTTCTTACTGGTAAATACCAAGCAGTGGGAGATCTGAGTCATATGATGGCTCCATTCCTCGTCTTGGGTGGAATCTTCATGCTGCTTTCCAAAGTAGTTATACTAATTTGCAGTTCTACCAACACTGGGCAAATATACCTTCTCCCTCACACCCTCCCCAATATTTATTACTATTTGTATTCTTGAAGATTGCCATTCCAATCAGAGTGAAATGAAATCTCAATGTAGTTTTCATTTTCATTTCCCTAATTGCTAGGGATGCTGAACACTTTTTTCATATATTTGTATTCCTTCTTTTGAAAAATGTCTGCTGAGTTCTTTTGCCCATTCATTGATTGGGTTATTGCTTTTGTTGTTGTTGTTATGTGTTAAGTTTTTTGAATATTCTGGATATTAATCCCCTATTGGTGTAGTGGCTGGCAAGGATTTTCTCCCATTCTGTAAAATCAACCTTCATGCTCTTGAGGGCAAGAATCCCATAATTATCTAAACAGATGCAGAAAAAATTACAAAATCCAGCATCCATTCATGCTAAAACTGCTCAAGAAACAAGGAATAGAAATAACTTACTTCAGCCAGGCACGGTGGCGCAAGAGTGTAATCCCAGCACTTAGGGAGGCTGAGACAGGAGAATCCCAAGTTCAAAGCCAGCCTCAGCAATGGTGAGGCACTAAGCAACTCAGTGAGACCCTGCCTCTACATAAAACACAAAATAAGGCTGGGGATGGTGGCTCAGTGGTCAAGTGCCCCTGAGTTCAATCTCCAGTACCAAAAACAATAATAACTTACTTCAACATTATAAAGGTTATATGATAAACCCAAAGCCAACATCATACTAAATGGAGAAAAACCAAAAGCATTTCCTCTAAAATTAGGAAAAAAGCAAGGAAATCCACTCTTACCATTCTGATCCAATATAGTTCTTTTTTAAAATAACATTATTGTATTTTTATACCTTTATTTTATATTTATGTGGTGCTGAGGATCAAACCAAGTGCCTCACGCATGCTAGGCATGTGTTCTATAGTTCTATTGTTCTTGGAACTCTATCCAGAGAAACCATACAAGAGAAGTAAATTCAAAGGGAACAAACAGGAAAAGAAAAAGTTAAATTATCCCCACAGATGACATGATCCTATATTAGGAAGACCCAAAATCTGTGTCAGACTTATAGAGTTGATAAATCCAGCATAAATAATGCTGCTAGGAAAGAAATCAGGAAAACTATTTCATTCATAATAACTTCAAAAACTAAAACACTTAGGAGAAAAATTAACTAGGGAGGTGAAAACCCTTTACAATCAAAGCTACAGAACTCTGAATAAAGAAATTGAAGAAGAATTTCAAAGATGGAAAACCTCCCATTTCTTGAATAGGAAGAACGAAAATTGTCAAAATGGCTCTACTACCAAAAGCATTATACAGATTCAATGCAATTCCAATTAAAATATCAATGATATTCTTCACAGAACTACAATAAACAATCCTAAAATTCATTTGGAAAAACAAAAGACACAAAATACAAAAAGAAACACTGAACAAGAGGAGTGATACTGGAGACATCACAATATATGAATTCAAATTATACTACAGAACTACAGTAACAAAAATAGCATGATATTGTTATCAAAATGGACATGAAGACCAATGGAATGGAATAGACAACACAGAGAAAAGCAGACATAGATACAGTTATCCAATATTCAATACGGTGCCAAAATTATTTGGGTAAAAAATAGCCTTTTTAACTAATGGTGCTAAGAAAACTGGATATCCATATGTAGAAAACTGAAATTAGATCTCTTTCACCTTGCACAAAAGTCAACTCCAAGTAGATCAAAGACCTAGGAATTAGAGCAGAAACTTTGCAACTGCTAGAAGAAAACACAGGCTCTACACTCCAACATATTGGCATAGGCACCAACTTCTTTAACAAGACACCTAATGCTCAAGAAATAAAACCAATAATCAATAAGATGCCATTTTTATTATTTTTAATAATAAATAAAATGCCATGCTTATTTTTAATAAGATGCCATCAAATTTTAAAGTTTCTGCAGAGAAAAGTTTCAAATATATTTTGAATGTTCATCATAAATACACAATATAAGCATATTTTCCTTCAATGAAGTATTCTCATCATACATTTAATGGAAAACAGTTAAAACGTTATGCAATGGTCCAAAAAATAAAATATTATCTTTCAAAAAATGTATTTTCTCCTTAAAATCTCTGTGTACTCTTGTGATGATTCCAAAAGTAAATCTTGGCTTGATTTATCAGTAGATCTTAAAGCAGAAATTCTAGCAAGTCCAGGTTCAAATTCTGTAGCAACTGGAAAAAAATGAATCATTACTATGTTCTGTATCTCAAAGATTTCACAGTTTTCTAAGCAGGTAGTAAAATATTACTATGAAATATAATTTGCCCGTAGTTGCATATTGAATTAATTGCCATTGTGGCTGAGTATCAGAGCTTCCAGTTTTCCCATTCTTTGTTTTTTTTAAGAAAGAGGTTTTTTCTTTTATATAACTTTATTTTACTTATTTATTTTTACGTGGTGTTGAGGATCAAACCCAGTGCCTCACTGTGCTAGGCAAGCACTCTACCATTGAGCCACGACCCCAGCCCCCATTCTTCATTTGTTAAATCCACATCCATGTGGTCAGGTAGTATGACAAGGAAAAACAAGATTAATAAGAGAAAGTCCACTCCTCAACAATCACATACCATAACTTGTAAAACAGATGAACAGGCAATTTCCATGCAGAGTCCCAGATGCTATGATAGATATAAAATAAGGCACTACTGGAACAAAGATTTTTGTCCCAGTTTTGTGTTCAATATGGGAAGGTTTTGGGTGGAAGTGAACAGTAAATTATTTCTTTACATTTCAATCCCTTTTGCTCCTGGACAGATGGAGACAATCTTTTAGGTCATCTTATAGAAACAGCCTTTATTTAATTGGCCCCATAATTTCTTACTAAGTTCCTTGCAGTGCTAGTGTGACCACAAGGTGTCAGGGATGGTTTTTCTAGAGGTAATGCCTGAGCTGAGACTTAAGGGGTAAGGTTAGCCAGACAGAGGGCAGGAAAGAGTGAGAATATGACAAGCAGTAGCAAGAAAGGATGATGAGTATTAAGCAGGATATGTGCTTGTCTAGCAATATAGGGATTTGGTGAGGAGTAATGCCAGAAGAAACGGCAGAGAAAAGGGTAAAGAGAGTGAGTGAGGCAGATGCCATATCATGAAAGCATTAGAAGTAATCTGAAGATGCTCGCACATTAATGCTTTAAAGAGTGGTTCATGGTCATATTTGCATTGGAGCTAGATCACTCTCAATACTTCAATTAGGATGAATGTGAGGGGCATGTGAATAAACTAAAGGAGATGAATAAGTAGAAGGAAACAGTGAAAAATAAAGATGATTCAGGCTTGAACTGAGGGAATGATTCCAGAAACATTTAGGATGCAAAATTTTCTGTGCCCAGTGTAAAACGAATATTTGTTGAATGAATAAATGTACAAATCTGAGTCCCTGGAAAACAAGGGACCACACAAATGCTCAAGACCATACAAAAGGTATCAAATCAGATGCAAGATGAACAACATGGACTGTTTAATTGCTTTTGTTTACTTTGTAGTTTTTCTGTTTCACATCTTCGTAGGTCAAGGGCACTCATTTAGTTGCTTTATTTGGAATGTCCTGATTCTTGAATCAACCAAGCTTAACAATGAATGAGATAAAGCTGGGGGTGAAGCTCAGTGATACAGCATTTGCTTAGTATGCAGTAGGCCCTGGTTTCAATCTCTCTCTGCCAAAGAGAAAAAGGAAAAAAAAAAAGAGAGAGAAAGAAAGAAGTGCAAACAATTCAATGGTAGAGGTAAGTAACTTTAGATTTACAGTTTTTGGTCACTACTCTAAGAAAAAATATTTTCTTCTATAAAACACTATTAAATCTATAGGTAAAAAAATAAATTGAATATTATATAGTTTCTTAGTACAAATTCAATCACAAGAGTGATTTAAGGGCACTGAATTAACTGGACATACAGCAGAACACACATTTAATGCAATTAGTCACACAGACTGATTGTCACAGGAGAATTTAAGTTGATTTTTTTAAAAAAGAGATAGGTTCTGCTTGTGTCCCAGACTGACCTCCAACACCTGGGCTCAGGTAAAACTTTTTCCTCAGTCTCCGAAGACATAGAGACTACAGGTGTTCACCACTGTTCAGCTCTCCAATAAGCATTTTTAGAACTGGAAAAATCCTGAGTCCCACTTCTGTGAATGCCTAACATGTATAAAAATTCCAACAGAGGAACTAGAAAAATAGAAACATCTGAGATAAAGGTTAGATTTAAAAAATCATTTTCTTATGCTTATGAATACTTTTTTTTCCCAAAAATAGATACTAACATTGACATTTGCCTTATTTATGTCAAATCCATCAAATTTGGAAAAATAAAAAAATTATAACTGGGAAGACTGCTTGCACTTCAAATGTTTTAATGTTTGATTTCAATGTTCTTATATCGTCATGCCTATTGTTTCACTTCCTACCAGCTGAATGGTTTGGAAGAAGATATTAAATAAATAGTGTATATGTCATACAATATGTAATTAATAAGGCAAAATAAAACTATAATTGTTTTTAACTTCAAGTGAGAGTATTTCTCATAGATACTGAAAAGCAAAAGGGACATATAACCAATTATACATCAATATGACAAAACCAACCACACATTCACATAGAGTTAGTATGGAGCTACATTGTCATGTTTGGCTTGGATAATGATTACTTAGCTTTGCACTTTTTTTTCTGGTTAGCACAGCAACATGAAATGAAGAAAAACCAAAAAATGGGTTTAATAAAGCATAGTTAAGATTCCAAAAGTAAGATTATGTTTCTTCTCTTTTTTCCCAAGTTTCTTCTGGTCTAAATATGTCTTTTTTTTTTCATCACTGCTACCCTAGAATGGGTATTTATTACATCACGTTCTCCTTTTTCCTTGGTAAAGAAAAATTAATTCAGTTAGGTGCTCTTACCACTATATAACAATGTCTTATCATATTTTCTAATGATAAAAAATGGTAAATTTTATGTAATTTGCATATTTTACCAAAATAGTGTCTGAGGCTCAAAAAATAATTTCCTAGATTAACTATAATTCACTTTTGTTTTTTTTTCATATTTAATTTATTTATTTGTTCTATTTAGGCTTACATGGTAACAGTGCAATTTGATTCATTGTACACAGAGGATAACATATCAGTTCTCTAGTTCTAAGTTGTATAGAATCACAACATATATGCAGTCATACATAAAGTTAGGGTTATGATGACCATCTTATCCCACCACATTTACTGTCCCCATGCCCCCTACCCCCTTACACTCCTGTGAACAGAGTTCCACCATTGTTCCCATGACCTTCCCCACATTATGGATCAGCATCCACTTATCAATGAGTACATTTGGCATTTGGTTTTCTGAGATTGGCTTACTTCACTTAGCATGATATTCTCCAACTCCATCCATTTACCTGCAAATGCCATAATTTTATTCTCTTTTATTGCTGAGTAATATTCCATTGTG
>PVHX01017701.1:23796-39302 GCA_004024805.1 Geosciurus inauris | reverse complement strand
TTTTTTTTTTTTTTAAAGAAAAAATACAGACTGGTGCCCTGTAAACATAGCACTTTGGGAGGCTGAGACAGGAGGATCGCGAGTTCAAAGCCAGCCTCAGCAGCAGCGAGGCTCTAAGCAACTCAGTGAGACCCTGTCTCTACATAAAACACAAAATAGGGCTGGGATGTGGCTCAGTGGTCGAGTGCCCCTGAGTTCAATCCCCAGTACCAAAAAAAAAAAAAATGAAAAAACTCATCTTCAATGTGCTGTATCTTGAAGCTCCAGGGAGCTCTTCACTTTCCATCCATACCCATCTTCGCTTGTGTTTGGGTGTAAGCCGAAAAGGCACCAGCCCACAGGGATCCTAATGTCGTATCATCCAATGCTGATCCCAGTCTCTCAGAGAGTTACTTATTTTTCACTCAAGGCCCTATTAACCAAAGGGAATGGGAAGCAGCAGGAATGGGTGAAACTCGGGTTGGCAATCAATTTGGAGTGGTGGTGGTCGGGGGGGAGGTGTTAGGTAGCACAGGAAAAAGAAGCACCTTCCGTGGTCTCCGCCCCACCCACCTTAGGCAGCCACAGCGTGGAGAGAGCTGTTTGCGCCTTTGTGTTCCAGCCAAGGCAAGTCGGGTCAAGTCCACAGCATGACTGCATTCAAGAGCTGGCTGTCTCAGCGCCTGCAAAACACGCACATGAGAAATGACTTGACACTTGGAGACCCGCTTACCAGCAAGCATATTAATTTAGGGGAAAACGAACACAGGCACTTAGGTGGAAAACAAAACATGAAGTGGTTTGGCAAGTGGACTTCCTCAAAGAATGAGCAGCCACCAGCAGAAGGACAGCCCAGATTTTTTTTTAATGTAAATAACCTCAATTGGGAAAATATGAACATGTGTGTATGCATGGACGCCCTGTGGCTTCCTGAAAAGCATGTGGGGTTTTTCTCCTTTTGGATAAAATACCCTTAGTGGACGGGGAAAAGGGACTTCATCCCAAAGGACTTAATTAATGTCTTTCATTTTCCCCTTCAGTTTCTTTCTTTCTTTTTTTTTTTTTTGGAGATTGAACTCAGGGGCACTCGACCACTGAGCCACATCCCCAGCCCTGTTTTGTGTTTTATGTAGAGACAGGGTCTCACTGAGTTGCTTAGCGCCTTGCCCTTGCTGAGGCTGGGTTTGAATTTGCGGTTCTCCTGTCTCAGCCTCCCTAAGAGATAGGATTACAGACTTCCACCACCGCGCACAGCTTCCCCTTCAGTTTCTGATATGGCCAGCAGTGGTCCCTACCACTGTCTTTTGGCAAAGAAATTCAAAGTTTGCATCCAAACCGTCTAGAGAATTTGTCATTTCTGGAGAATTTGTCATTTTAACAAGGGGTCCATCTGTGTAGAAGGCCTTCGTTAGTCTCCTAATTGCTTAATCAGTGCTGCCTCTCCAGATTCTATACACTCTTTGAAGGTATGTCCTTGCCATGTGGATGTCCCCAAGCACAATGGCTATCAATGTCCTTAATTCCCAAAGACTGTCCCAAATTTCAGCTTCTTTTGACGTATTCCATAAATACGTTCATACTTTTTAGACGGATTTTTGCTTTAGAAAACACTGTCCGGAAGAAGTATGTTCTCAACAAGTCTTTTCTCTTGAAATCCAGGGTCTTTAAAATTAATATTTGGAAAAGCAGACCTGTTTATTCAACAAGCATTTATGAAGTGCCTGCTGCGTGACCGAACAGCAGATCACAACCCATAGGTCAGAGTTAACAAGTTACTGTTTTCTCCAGGTCCTAAAGAACTCAAAAACACAGAGCCAGCTTTTGTATTTGTGAAAATGCAATTACAGTAACATAGTACTTATTTAAAATAACAGCAACAACAAACTCATTGCCTGGAAATGGCCTGGTCTTCACAGCACTTGGATATGCATTCCTCTGGTTCCTCCGGAGCTCTGTGGTGCTATAAGCATGAGTTACAGAAGTTGCAAAAGGATACTTGCTGGCAAACTGCCAAGCAAGGCCTTATTTCACATTTAATGCCTTGGAGTAAGAGAACAGAAGAGGAGTCTTTGGAGCAGACAGAGTTCAGTTATCAGGAAAAGTAAGGAACCCATGTCCTCTGTTGTTGGGGATCTCACAAGCTGTTCGCTGGTTTTGCTGAGCAGGGTCTGAGCACGGTTTGGAAATGGAAGAGAATATTTATAAAAGAAAATGCATTCTTCGGGTACATCTTTTGTAATGTACTCCTGAGAACTGTCATGGAGATAAGTTCCCTAATGGGGCTTTTTAGCAGGGGCTCCAAACCTTCCATCTGTCCCTTTGAACTGAAGCTTCAGTCTGTGATCCAGACTCAAGCCTCCTGTGTTTCCTCTCATTAATTTCCCTCATTGTAGTCTAACTTCTGTTTAAAATAGGTGCTTTTATAATTGGGCCCCTGGTACTTGGTTCACAAAACATGCATTGATCCATGCATGACCCTCTTTATTTTTAATGAAGATAATACTCACAAAACGCCCCCTCTCCCCACCGCCAAAAAAGGACTCTCGGCCCTTGATAAGCAATTAAAACATACATCAACCCTACAGGTCCACATTTATCTGATTTTCCTCCTTCCCTCAAGCCAAAGTGAACCCTCATCCTGAGTTATGTGTTTAATATTCCCTCACTTTCTTGTCTATAGGATCTTTTTTTTTCTTTTTCTTTTTTTAATTTTTTTAGTTGTAGATGGACACAATGTCTTTATTTTATTGCTTTGTATGTGGTGCTGAGGATCGAACCCAGGGCCTCACACATGGCGAGGCAAGCGCTCTACTGCTGAGCTGCAACCCCAGCCCCATCAACGCTCTTTACTGGTTGTCTGGGTTGCTCATTGGTTCTTGATATTATAAACTGTACTTGTCTGAACATTCTTCTATCTAGTCTTATCCATGTGCAATCTAGGAGTGAAATTGTTAAGTTAAGGGTTATATACAACTTTAAGGGACAGTGTCAAAGTTTTTTTTATGTTTTTATTGGTGCATTATAGTTTTTTTTTAAAAATATTTATTTTTTAGTTGTAGGTGGACACAATATCTTTATTTTATTTTTATGTGGTGCTGAGGATCGAACCCAGTGCCTCCCGCATGCTAGGTGAGCACGCTACCACTGCACCATAACCCCAGCCTCTGCATTATAGTTTTATGTGACAGATATGTAATAATATATACATGGAATATAATTTTCCCATTTCACTCCCCAGTACTTCCTCTTTCCTTCCCCTCCTCCCTCACCCTATTCTCCTTCCTCTACTCTACTGGTCTTCTTTCCCTCTACTTATTTACTCTTTTTTAAGTGGGTGCTTCAAAGCTGTACACACAAGTGGAATGCACTGTGGTATATTCATATGTGTTCATAGCATAATTTGGTCAATTTCATTCTGAAGTTCTTCCCTTTTCCTGTCCCTCCCCTTCTTCTCCACTGATGCCCCCTCTATTTTCCTGGGATCCACCCTCCTTTTTAATTTTTTTTTCTTATTTTGCTCTAGCTTCCACATATGAGAGAAAACATTTGACTTCTGAGCCTGGCTTATTTCACGTAGCATGATTTTCTCCAGTTCCATCCATTCTCTTACCAGCAAATGCCATCATTGCATTCTTCTTTATAGCTGAGTAAAACTCCATTGCATATATATGCCACACTTTCTTTATTCATTCATGTGTTGACAGGCACCTGGTCTGGTTCCATAACTAAGTCATTGTGAATTGTGTTGCTATAAATGTTGATGTCACCGCATCCCTATAGTGTGCTGATTTTAGATCTTTTGGATAAATGTCAAAGAATGGGATAACTGGGTCATCTGGTAGTTCTTTTGAGGAATCTCCATACTGCTTTCCAAAGTGCTGGTACTAATTTGCAGTCCTGCCGACACTGTCTGAGGGTATGTTTTCCCCCACATCCTCATTTTCTCTCTAATATGCCTAGTAGGTTGATAAGTTGCTTTGGGTCAAGTTCCCAGCACAGGCTATGGGTCACATACCATTAAAGCTAGAAGACACTTCAGAGATATGAATGAAGAACCTAACTAAGGCTTATTCATTCAACAACTATTCATTAGGACTAACTTGGTGCTGACTGTTATGCTAAGCTCTGGAAATTTACTACAGAATGAGTCAAAGAAGACCTTCACTTTCCTGGAGTTACTTTCTCATCTTAGGAGGGAATCAGGGTGACAGTTTTATTTAAGTACTATGAAGAACATCCAATGGTGAGAAAGGGAGAGGGGAGAAACAGAAAGCCACTGTCCTCTGGCCTCCCTTATTCTCCTTCTCCTTCCTGGGATTGATGCTGAATAATGGGGCAGTCGACAACCACTCACACTCCCATGTGAAAGCACCTCCTGCGGCTGCCTGGATTGCTGTCTGGGTATGCCAATCCAAGCCAGTAGCGCAGCCCCAGCACCCAAGCTACGTGAACAGGGTTCAGAAAGCCATGGAACTACAGTATGCAGACTGGATAAATTTGAAAATCCGCTTGTGTCAAGTATGCCCTCACCGAGCACCCACTCCGTGCCAGGGTCCTATGGCAGGTACCAGGCCTGCCAAGATGAAAAAGTCAGTGCTCCTGCCCTTTAGGAACCCTGGATACCCTGGGCAAGCAGAGACACATGGTGACAGTCTCAAAGCCATGCATGTGCTGCGATAGAGATGTGAATGGGGTTCACTGGAAACCCAATGGAGGAACACCTCATCAGGTCTTGGAAGTCAGGAAGACTTCCTGCAAGAAGGGATGCCTGCTGGAACAGTTCATGCTCTGCAAGGCCACCAGGAGCAGAGGGCTAGCTGGGTGCTAGAGAGCTAGCTCTAAGGTTAAGCACACAATTTAAGCTCTGGCTCAAATAGCCTCACTTAATATCTTATGTTACCCATCCAGCGAAAACATTCATTTTCTCATCTGTAAAACAGGGATGATAGAGAACATACCTTTATTAGAAGAATTAAATTAAAATGTGTCAAGTACTTAGTTCTTAGTCAATTCCTTTCATGACCAACTCGCAGCAAATCAATTCAATTGGCCAAATGACCAATACACTGAATTTGCCAAAGTTACCAAGTTAGCTTTAATTAGAATATTCAACTTTGGGTTTCTGATTGTAAGGTATACTTTTCTGGCTATTAACAAAATTTAGCTTGATAATGCCACCCAGCAAATGAATCTTGCATAATGCTACCTTTTAAAAAATGACATGTGCAAAGCCCTGGGTTCAACCTCCAGCACTGCAGAGAGGGGGGGGGGGGGAGAACAAAGCAGGAAGAAGTCAAAGCTGATTTTTTTTTCATGTAGAGTTCTATTTTCCAACCAAATATTAAGCATTTCGTGTCAAACAGATTTGCTTCCATTTCTTCTAATTTCCCTTTGATACTTACGAATGTCTTTTTCTATTCTTCGAACTGTAAAACGTTTTAATGATCTTTCATCAGTTCTTTTCATGGTATATCAGGCTTAAATTTAAATTCATCAAGTTTAAAATTGAATTCAGTTGTAATTCAGTTTTAAACACATCAAATTTTAATACAAAACATCCCAAAGAAATCTGAAGTCTTTCTGATATGCATTTACCATAAATAGAAACTTTAAAGGAAATGATTGACAAAACCAACTTCATAAAAGCCCACGATTGTTAAGTGATCATCAAAAAGTTGAACACAGACTGTAATCAAAGCATTGACCATCTTCTTTTTTTAAAAAAACTCAATGTAACTATTATACAATCCAGATAATGGATACATGGGAATTTGCAGTGTAATTTTTTTGTCCCCATTGCTGAGGACTGAAGCCAGGACCTCACACATGCTAGGTAAGCACTCCTATGCTCTACCACCGAACCTCAGTCCACAGCCCTATATAATGTTTATGTAAGTTTGAAAATTCCAAATATGTAGGTTGGAGGAAAAAAGTTGACCTAAATCAAAATTTCCTATAAGAAATGCTGAAAGTATATTATTATCAATAATAACCCAAACTAAGCATTGCCTTTAAAGCTGTGAAATTTTCTAGTGAAAGCTACTGAAACTTTTTTGGTTTTAATGAATATCCAAACTGGCTAATTTTGGCCAATGGTTCATTCTGGAAAACTAATTTGATAAATAGGTTTCTATTAATCAATTCCTGAAGTATTAAACCTTGGAGAAGAGAACGCAGTCCCGGCAGAAAAAAACAAAGTAGAGGTGAGAAAGAGGAAGCAACAGAATTTAGCTGGAATTCTGCAATCTGGAGAGGGAAAGGGAATATGGAGATTGGCGGGGCCCAGGTCCTGCAGCATTTAGAGCCACGGTAGGGTTCTATAATACTTGGAAGTTGTATTGTGAGGGTTTTTGTTTCCTAGTTGTAAGCATAACATGATTTCATCAAATTGGACTAAGGAGAAGAATATAAAAAAGAAAATGAAAAACATAATCCTATCACTCAGATTTTTACTGGACATGCTAATAAGCATTTGGGGGGATACATTACTTTTTCTCCTGAAAGGCAGTAAGCCTTCATGTGACAACCGGATTCCACTGCCTGACCTCAGTCAAGGACACTTTTCAGACAGTATCTTCCTCCAACCTGGAACATCTACCGGTATAGACCATTATCTTTTAAAAAAAGGAACTTCTGCTAAAGAAATTACAGCAGTCCTCCATATCCACACGGGATAGGTTCCAAGATCTCAGCAGATGCCTGAAACCACACTGAACCCTCTATCTACTGCTTTAGGGACTAATAATAATTAATAATAAAATATGACAGTTACAGCAATATGCTACATATGCAAATATGTGCTCTCTCTCTCTCTCTCTCTCTAGTTGAACAGAACTTCAGTTAACTGAAACAGCAGACATCAAAATGCTGGGTAAGAGGGACTGTTGTATACTGAAAGGTTTTGGTGATTGTTAGAAAATATGCATAGGAGATAAATAAATAAATGTGTGTATGTAAATTTTTACTAGCCAGATATCATTTCAGCATTTCAATGTGTATCCTAGACTTTTCTTCCATCATTACTCACATGGATATTATGTTTCATTTAAAATGGAATCTTCTTATATACAGTATATTCTAGTTTGCGAGTTTTCTGCCTAACATTACATATAGTTTATCAATGTTATGAGTGTTCCTTTACATCAATATTTGAGTGGTTCAGAGTATTGCATCGTGTGGACCATGTCTAAATGGTATGCCAAATGTGCATCACCGTCGCCAACTAGCCACAATGGGTGCTGGCTAGCACTCTCATACACTGTCATTTTCTGGGGCTTTGTTGAGCCAGTCCCACTGTGTTGACTCTTACATTGTTTCCATTTGTTCCCAACCAGGCTGCAAGGATGAATGAGTATCAGGTACACTAAACCTTTGTGCACAGCCATGATCATTTTCTAAGGATTTAATAAGTGGAAATTCCTTCGATTAGGAATTGCCTGCTTTAACTTTTATAATATATTTATATGTTAGCTTTTATAATATATTTAACCAAATTGTTCTCTAAGGTTTTATCAATTTACATTCACATTAGTAGGATATAAGAGCCCATTTTCCATACCCTCTGAGAATACCATCATCAGTACTCTAAGTTCAAATAACATTTCATGAATTCAGTTTGCATTTCTTCTATTACTATTGAGATGAAATTTTCCATGTTTCTTGGTCATTTGTGTTTGTCGGAGTGAACTGCCTGTTGGTGTCCTTTCTCCTTTTATCCACCAAGCATCCTTTCTCTTGCAAGAATTATGTCCATTGATAGCATTGTTTTCATAAAAGTTTCAAACTTTTTTCTAAATTTGTCTTTTTAAAAAATATTTTTTTTAGTTGTCAGTGGACTTTATTTATTTATATGCAGTGCTGAGAATCGAACCCAGTACCTCACACATGCTAGGCAAGTGCTCAATCACTGAGCCACAACCCAGCCCTGTCTTTTGTCTTTTTCCTATAATTTTGTCTTTTAGAATCTTAAAAATGTTGTTAATCTTTCAGTATTTTTAAATTCTCTTTTTGTTTGAATATATACATATAATTCACCCAGTGTTTCTTCACCCAATGTTTCTATTGGCATTCTTTTTTTATTCTCTATATTTAAATCTCGGTTCCACTGAAAATTTATGTCAGTATAAGATACAATGCAGAGATCTAACCTTCTAAATGATGAGCTTAGCTGTCAAACAATATTTATTGAAAATATTCTCTTTACCTCCTGATATTAATTGGCACCTTTGTCTTTTATTGTACGTCTGTTTGCTGCTGGCTATATTTCTGTGCTTTCAATTCTATTCCTATATTATGTTGATTATTTCTGCAATCATATGTGTTTCTCATTTTGTAATGACTTTTAATAACTTGTTGAATAGTTGCTTTTCGATTATTATGCTGTTTGAAATTTTTATTGGCTAACTGGCCATCCTTAAGCACTTATTCTTCTAGATGAACATTTAAGATGTGTCTTGTCAAATTTCAAAACAAATGGTGCTTAGATTTTTCTTGGAATTATATTACATTTATGTTATTTTGATAAGGATGGGCATCCTCGCAATATTAGGACATTAGTGTGTTTTGCCATTTGTGGAAGCCATCTTTCATGTTCTTCAGTCATATTTTATAGTTCACTCCATAAAGATCCAGCAATTAACTTGCCCGGTTAATTCGAAGCTGTTTGTCATTACTGTGCACTGGACTGAGCTTTCCTCCCTCAGCCCTGGCCTCGCCATCCTGCTCTGTGAACTTTTATGGGTTTTGTAACTAACGATCTTGCAGCGTGCACTCACTATTAATACTTTTTCAGCTGATACTTGGGAATATTACAGGTAGGACAATGATAATTTTGTGCTCTTTTCAATATTCCTATTTTTTTTATTTTGTCCACAGCATGGTTCGGGAATGCACAAACTGGAGGGGGCGGGCACCATTAACCCGCCACACTATCCCTAAATCCACTGGACCAGAAGCATTCGTTTTCCCTTCGTCTCTGCTCAGTCCCCAATTATCAGGGCTGGGACTCTTAGGAAAATTAATTGGGACACTTGTAAACTTTCTCTGTAGCCTGGAGCCAATTAGACTGTATAGAAAGTGCCTCTTCCCTTAACGTGTGACAGAATTTGCTCCCCCACCCCCAAAGCATCTGAACCTGTGTCTCATGGAAGTGGTGGGGATTCTTTATGAGTTTCTTCCATGGCTTTTAGTCTCATCAGATGTTTTCTCTCTTCTTGAGCAGGTTGCTTTGCCTAATTTTGGTCAATATTTCATCTGCATAAATTTAAACACGTTTTATTTACTGACTTATTTTTGGTACTGGGGATTGAACCCAGGAGCACTTAACCACTAAGCCACATCCCCAAGCCCTTTTTTATATTCTATTTAGAGACAGGGTCTTGCTAAGGTGCTTAGGGCCTTGCTAAATTCCTGAGGCTGGCTTTGGACTTTGCAATTCTCCTGCCTCAGCCTCCTGAGTTGCTGGGATTACAGGTGTATGGCACCACCTCTTGCCTTTGTTGGTCTTTTAAAAGAGCTAGCTCTTTGATTTCTTACCAATTCTATTATTTTCTGCTTTTATCTTTCATTTTATGTTTCTACTGTCTGTTTTGTCTTCATTTTTTAGTCAATTGTTCAGCTTTTCTTTTTTTTTTTCTTCATTTTTATTGAGTTACAAACTATTTAAGCTTTGTCATTTCTCCAGTAAGTGACCAGAAAGAAGAATGCACAGAAAGGACACTATAGCTGGGAGAGTGGCTCAGATCAATACCACACTCCTCTGCCAGGAACCTGGCTGTGCCTCTCAGGCGCTGGCTCCTTGGATGGTGCCTGGATGGTGCTTTTAAGTGCATCACTTCTTTGGTGCTTTACTTCCTACTAAATGTTAAGGAGAGAGCCAAAGTGGCCCAGGACTGTGCTCCATCTTTCTGGCAGTCATGGAAATGAAGACCCTTCCAGCTTTACCCCACTTTCTGAATCAGCTTTGTCTCACCCTGGGGCCAAAGTAGCACTTGTTTGGAATTGCATCTACCAGCCTAACAAATGCTGTGGCCATAAATGACAGACAACCTTATGTACTGAGTGTTTCTGACACCCGGGCACAGGAGCCAACTGGCCCCACCCCACCCCACCCACCTCAGCCATCTCTCATCTCCCCCAGGCTCTGATGGGATTTGTGGAAGGACTCATTACAGAGCATTAAGAAGATGTAAGGGAGCACATGATGAGATCTGATTTGAAACATTAAATTGTTGAGGAGGAGAGAGGGATGTGCAGGGTGAGACACACTCTTCAGTCAGACCAGCCTAAGTCTACTTGTGCACGCAAAAGGCTCAGTCTCAAGGCATCTTAGGCCCTTGGCAGACACAATTTTAATCCCTGGCTTCTAGTGGAACTCAATGCAGGACAATGTCAATATCCACTGGTCTTTTGCATGTGGTGAACAGCAGAGAAGAAATACAAAATTGGGGGATGGAAGGAGACTAGTGTCTGCCCATGCCCAATTGCACAATTTCCCTTCTTCATTGAATGCAGGTCTTCACTTCTAACCAATTCATTGCGGGATCTCAGTCCCCATGTTCCATTCCCAAAATGATTAGTACTGATAAATGTTTACGAGATTTTGCCATGTGCAAGATATTATGCTTAGGTATTCTTTTTATTTTTTTTGGTACTGGGGATTGAACTCAGGAGTACTGCACCACTGAGCCACATCCCCAGTCCTATCTTGTGTTTTATGTAGAGACAGGGTCTCACTGAGTTGCTTAGTACCTCACCATTGCTGAGGCTGGCTTTGAACTCGTGATCCTCCTGTCTCAGCCTCCCAAAGTGCTGGGATTACAGGCGTGCACCACCACACCTGGCTAGGTATTCTTTTTAAATAGCTTTACTGGGACAGAATTTACATACCATAAAATTGATCCATTACATGTATACAATTCAAAGATTTCCAGAAAATTTATAGGGTTGGGCAGCTATTTTCAAAATCCAGTTTTAGAATGTCCCATCATCTTCCAAAATGCACTCAAACCTGTTTGTAGTCACTCCTCTATCCCATGTTCAGCACCAGTCAACCATTGATCTGCCTTCTGTCTCTATAAATTTGTCTTTTTTAGGAATTTCATATAAGTTGAATCATACAATATATATTCTTTCGTATTTGGTTTCTTTCACTTGGTACAGTGTTTTTGAGATTCATCTATGTGATAGCATGTATCAGTATTCCATTCCTTTTTATTGCTGAATAGTATATATCCACTGTATGGATATACGACAGTTTGTGTATCTGTTCACAAGCTGATGGACATTGGGATCATTATAGCTTTTTAGTT
Organism: Geosciurus inauris; assembly: GCA_004024805.1. Taxonomy (NCBI): domain Eukaryota; kingdom Metazoa; phylum Chordata; class Mammalia; order Rodentia; family Sciuridae; genus Geosciurus; species Geosciurus inauris. Next base: position 28,014 of record PVHX01017701.1, on the reverse strand, counting down.
ATCATGAATAATGTTGATATGAAAGCTCACCTACAAATATTTATGTAGACATGTTTTCTTTTCTTTTAGATAAATACTTAAGAGTAAAATTGTTAGGCTGCATAATAAACTTGTTTTTAACTTTTTAAGAAACTAATGAGGGGCTGGGGCTATGGCTCAGCGGTTGAGCGCTTGCCTCGCATGCATGAGGCACTGGGTTCGATCCTCAGCACCACATAAAATAAATAAAGATATTGTGTTCATCTACAACTAAAACAAAATATTAAGAAAAAAAAAGAAACTAATGACTATTTTCCTAAGGGACTACACCATTTTATATTCCCACAAACAATACATGAAGATTCTAGTCTCTCCATATTCTTGCTAATACTTGGTGTTGTTTACCTTTTTTATTGTAGCCAGTCACAAGATAGAGACATCTTGTTGGGTGTAGTTTTCTATATTTTATCCTCCCACCAACACTCTATTAGTCAGGATAAGGTAGATTATGCTGTGGTAACAAGCAACTTCCAAGCCTCAGTGACTTCAAACCACAAAGGTTATTTCTCACACATGCTGCATGGCTAGTGATGACTAGAAATTGTGAAGAGAGGGAGTGCTCATCCAAAGGCACCCAGGGACTCAGCCTGATGGGAACTCCTGGAAGAGGAAAAGAAAAACTGCTGTGGTTTCAATGTCCCCACCAAAGCCCATGGTGAAATTTAATTGCCAATGTAACAGAGGTGGTTCCTTTAAGAAGAGGGATCTTTAAGAGATGATTGGGATGTGAGGGCACCACCCTTGCAAATGGATTAAGCCTTTTATCGCAGGAGTGAGTTGGTTATTAGTGGACTCCTGATAAAAGGATAAGTTCAGCCTGCTTTCTCTACTTACCTTTCTGCCATTTTACAACGCAACACAAAGGCTCTGGGCAAACACTGACACCACGCTCTTGCCAGTCTCCAGATCTGCGAGAAATTCTTCTTTATAATTTCCCCAGATGTGTGGTATTCTGTTATAGCAACAGAATACGGGCTAAGACACAGACGACAAAGACAGCCTTAGCAACGGCGAGGTGCTAAGCAACTCAGTGAGACCCTGTCTCTACATAAAACACAAAATAGGGCTGAGGATGTGGCTCAGTGGTCGAGTGCCCCTGTGTTCAATCTCCAGTACCAAAAAAAAAAAAAAAAAGACACAGACCACACCAATTCTCAAAGCTTCTGCCTGGTAGTGACAACATCATTTTCATTCTTATTTCACTAACTAGAGATTCACATGGTCATAGTCAACTTCAAAAGTGGACGAAAAATAGAATCATCATTTTCTCATGTACCAAGAGGGGAAGGCGAATCGGAATATTTGTGAAGAGCTGATGCATTTCATAAATGCTGAGGACTAAGAAGCCAGAACTCAGAGTCAAAGGGCCTTGAGAAGGAAACATCACTAATAATTCAAGCCAAGGCAGTCCCCCTCCCAAGCCTGCATTTTGTTTTTTGGGTTTTGGGGGGGGGGGCAGGTACCAGGGATTGAACTCAGCCACTGAGCCACATCCCCAGCCCCATTTTGTGTTTTATGTAGAGACAGGGTCTCACTGAGTTGCTTAGCACCTCACTGTTGCTGAGGCTGGCTTTGAACTTGCAACCCTCCTGCCTCAGCTGCCTGAGCTGCTGGGATGACAGGCACGTGCCATGCTGCCTGCGTTCTTATTAACTACATTGACGCTTTCACTGAGATACTGTTTCCTACAGTTTTGAAACATCCCCAATGGGGAGTAGGGGAAAAAAAAGAAACACCAACAACTTTGGCATGAGATCAAGCTCACATCTAGAGAAGAACCACGTCATGGTCTGTAAATACTGTCAGTGCCTGCCTGCGTCAAACTAAGGTCCATGTAATCATCTCCTTTCTCCTTAGAGATACAGAGGACCAGGGGTCACCACCTTCATAGCTACAAATCATATCCTTTTACTACCCATCCCCACATGCACCATGCTTGTGCTCTCAAAAAACTCCAGACCAAATTCCAAACAGAGAAAACCCTGTGTACTTGGAATGGGTCAAATAAGTTTCTTAAATAAAAGCCAGCAAAGACCAGGAAAGGGTCTTCATTGTAAATAGGGAAGAGCAGCACATAACTCCAAGCAGGTGTGGTGCCCCACAGAGAGCACAGCCTTGGGTTTCCAGGTGAGGTGTGCACTGCATCCTCTGCGTATGGACCTGGCTCTGCCCACTGGCTTTGAAACCTTGCACAGCAGACTCCTCTAAGCCTTAGTCCCCTCTTTGGTAAATGACAGTAATAGGAGGATCTGTTGGACTTAGGATCTAATCAGAAAATATGCAAAAGCCCTTAGCAAGGCTCCCAGAGGTTGGTGAGAGCTCAGGGGTTGTGTTAACTGCAGGCACCATTGTAGTGGTCCTAAGAGATTCAGGTGGCTGGGAAGGAAGTCTCCAGATTGGGTGTTCAGGGACTTGTTGGTCTTGGAATCCTATTCTGGGTTGCAGTGATCCTGGGATAACCATCTTCACTTCTGATTGTGCCCATTTTTGTCAACAATGGTCCAGGGACATTTGTGATAAATTGAGGAAAAAGAAAGAAAATCAAGAAGGCATTGCAGAGGAGGGGACTCTTTCCCTGGGGAATAGGAGTGCCAATGACTCCCTCCAGGCGGGGGGCAGCTACAGTGTGGGGAAGAACGGGCTCTGCCTTCCTTACTACCTCTGGGGCCCTGAGCGCCTCCCTCGCCTGCCTGGCCTTCTGGGCAGGAGAACTTAAGGAGTGGAACTCCAGTGTTGCCTCTGGTGTCGATTTCAAGTTTCAGTGAGGTGAGTCCTTATCCTGGCACTGGAGGAACTTCGGGCAGGCACCGGCACATCCGTTGTCACTCACGGTTTTAATAGTCCTTTTATTCCTAACTCACACATGTAGTCTCCTTTCTAAAATCAGGTCTTATCCAACAGACTAGCCTATACTTCAGACTTTATTTGAAGACAGCCTCCTTCCTCTTCCTCCATGTGGTCCACTGTAGAGGGTTGCTAGTCCTCTGGGAAGAGGGAAACAGATGCCATCTCCCCCACCATGCACGCACGGGGGTTGGAAGCAGGGAGAGGTAGGACTCATAAGGGCGGGAAGGGTAAGTACTTGCTTGGGTGTGCTCAGGCACCATGTGGGCTCATAACTGGACACTGGAGGAGCCACCAGCACTGGGGCAGCTGTAGCTCTGGCCACCTTAGGAATCCCTTCCTGCTCTGCAGACTCTGGTGGTCCACCTTCCTGTGTGTCTGATGGGGATTCATGCCCTCTAGATGGTCCTGTGAGACCATATCGAAGATGGTCCACAAGCAAGACCGTCCGTAGGAAACATACTCTGTCAAGACAAGCTTTGGGCATACAAAGTCACATCAGTTTCTGTGTTAGTCAGCTTTCCTTGACTGTAACAAATACCCAAGTTAATTCATTTATAAAGAGAAAAGGATTCACCAGGCGAGGTGGTGCATGCATCCCAGCGCTTTGAGAAGCTGAAGCAGGTGGGTTGTGAGTTCAAAGCCAGCCTCAGCAATGGCGAGGTGCTAAGCAACTCAGTGAGACCCTGTCTCTACATAAAACACAAAATAGGGCTGGGGATGTGGTTCAGTGATCGAGTACCTCTAAGTTCAATCCCTGGTACCAAAAAAGGGACAGAGAGAGAGAGAGAGAAAAGGATTCTTTTTTGAGGGGATACTGGGGATTGAACTCAGGGGCACTTGACCACTGAGCCACAGCCACAGCCCTATTTTATATTTTATTTATATTTAGAGACAGGGTCTCACTGAGTTGCTTAGTGCCTTGCTTTTTGATGAGGCTGGCTTTGAACTTGTGATCTTCTTGCCTCAGCCTCCCAAGCCGCTGGGATTACAGGCATGTACCACCGCACCTGGTGAGAAAAGGATTCTTTTGGCTCACAGTGTTGGAAGTTTCGGTCCATGACTGGTTGGCCCCGTTGCTTTTGGGCCTGTGGTGAGGCAGCACATCAAGGCAGGAGCTTGTGTTGGAGGAAGCCCACTCACCTCAAGACCAGGTGTGAAAGAGACAGGAAAAAACTGGGGTTCCACAATCCTTTTGGGGGACACCCTCAGTGACCTAAGACCTCTACATGGAACCATCTCTTTTTTTGTTGTTTTGTTTTATACTATGTATTGAACCCAAGGGTGTTTTACCACTGAGCTACACCCCAGTGCTTTTTTTTTTTTTTTTTTAAT
>PVHX01017701.1:0-23696 GCA_004024805.1 Geosciurus inauris | reverse complement strand
AGCCTCCCGACTGGCTGGGATTACAAGCTCCCCTGAACTCAGCTGGATCCCACTTCTCAAAAGCTCTACCACCACCACCCAACAGCATCCAGCTGAGGATGAAGCCTTTAACACATGCACATTTGGGAGACATTTCAGACCCAAACCATAACAGCGTCCTCACTGGTCTCCAACCTTCTGTACTCTCAGGAGTAACTGCACACAGTCCCCTGTGCCTTCATCTCTCCAGCCTCAGAGGATCACACTCTCCACAGTCTCTCAGAGAAGCTGCTCTCACTGGACTAGAGGTGCATCCCAACTTTAGTGTATGTGTGTGTTCGTTAGAAGGCAAATAACAGTCTAATACTTGTAAAATCCTCTAATACCTATTGATTCTTTTATAGCCTCTTTGTGGACGAGGGATTTGTGAAACTGGCAGGATTTGAGTGGTGAGACAGAGTCTAAAGCTTTGTCTGTAGAAATCTCCATCTTCATTTGGTAACTTACTTGGCGATTTCATAGCTTTGAAATCTCGGTGCCTCCACATCATTTCCCCAGGCACCACCCTGTGACGTGTGAAGAGGAGAACAACGTTACTTCTTATCTAGTGGGGTTTTCAGGAGATGTAGTTACACTACTGATCTTTGCTAGGGGCTAAGCAGAGTGCCTGGCATTTACTAAGACTCAGATATATGATTGACATTATTCTCTCAACTCCCTAAAGAGGATGTAGCAGATGGAAGGCATTCAATAAATGTTAATGAATGACTTGTAGATAACTCAGTGTATTTTAAGGTAGATTAAAATTAAGTGCTAAGTAGCTACAAGTTCTGTATGGCGACAACCCAGGTCAGTGGCAGGTAATTCTGCCTGCTGCAGCCTAAGGAAGCCTCAGCCAAGAAGTGGCCTTTGGGATTTGAGTGGCTGGGAATGAAGCATGTGGGACATGCAGATGGGCTCTCATTTGTGGGTGGTGCTGGGTGATTAGTTGGACCAAGCCATGTTTCTTCGTGGGCCAGTGTCTCTCAGGTGGAGCTCTTTCCACTGTTAAGTGATGGAAATCGACTTTAACCGACTTAAATGGTAAGGGGAAGGTTGCCTAAAAGTGCCACCTGGAGGATCAGGTTCCAGTAGCAGGCCCAGCTGGATTCAGGCTTCCAGATGCCACCAGGACCTATTTTTCAGTTCTGGTTATTTTCAGTGCTAATTTCATTCTCAGCCCAGTAGCCAGCATCCCTTGTGGGGGCAAGGCGGTGGGCACGGTGAAAGGAAGTCCAGTGTGTCTCCATCTTCATCTCCTCCACAAGTCCTGACACCTGACACAGTCACCTCGCCTTAGTTCCATGGCTCTGCCTCGAAGATTCCTGTGGGTGGGGAGGTGCTGCCAGGCTCTTCACCCCAAGACAAGGCACCAGAAGCACCTGGATTGAGAGTGGGAAGAACTGGCACCTGGGAAGGGAGGAGGAGCTGCCAGGCAGGACAGGCAACAGGGGGTATTCCATGTACTTAATTTTTACTATGAGACACCAGCCAGACTTCAGAGCCCAAACCTACCAGCTGCATGACCGTGTGTAAAGTGCATCATCTCTCCATGCTTTGGTTTCCTCATCTGTAGAAAAGAAATAGTAATACGCCCAACGTCACAGGGTTGAAGAAAAACCTAATGAATTTTTACAAATCTCTTAGAAGAGTGCCTGAAGTTACCTGTTCGTGCACTGAGTTGATGGAGCTCTCATTATGTAATGACTTCGTTTCCCTGTGGCTTTATGTTTATCCAGTTCTTCTGGACGTTTCTGGCCCCCATCTGGCTACCACGGCAGCGGGAAGTCATCCACCTCTCAAGCACACCTCAGTGTGATTAAAACCAAAGTCGTGCTGGGGCTGGGACTCTGGTCCATGTTGCTCCCTGCCATGAAGATCACCATGCATGAGGAGGGTCCTTGTGATCTGCAGCTCAGGGTCTGCCATGAAAACCCTAGCCATGCCTGCATTTGGTGGCATTAGGGGAACCAGGAGGAAATCCTAGCACTTGGGCCCTTCCCATAGGGACTTTGCAATCTAATCTAAAAGGCCAGAACACTCTGTCAAATACAATCTGAACCAGGACCCAGTCCCAGGAGGGAACTGCCCAGATTGGCTGGCCAGGGTGTTGATAGAATGACCTCCTTCCTCTTGGGCCCTTCTCAGGGTGTGAATGAGCATGTAGGAAAAAGAGAGAGAGAGAAAGATGGAGATGACAGAATCGGGCCAAATCCCAGTGTCTGACTCACCTGCTTTATTTTCTTCCTCTTGGACAACACTTGAAAAGGTACAACCCTGTCGCACGTAGTACCATGGTAACCCGAGAACGTCCATGCAGTGAGTCCCTCCAGTGAAAAGGACCTTTCAGTGACACTGAGCCCAGCGTATCCCCGCTCTATTTATAGGAACTGTTTGTTTAATTTGAGTCTGGTCTCTAAGAATAAGAAATGAACTCATCCTGGGGCTCGAGCCAGGGCCTACGACTCAGAGACGACCCGTGAAACCCTCTGCCTTTCCTTCTGGCTCGAGAAGGAAAAGGGTTCAAGAGTGAGCCATTTGGATTGGTCAAAATGGGCCTGATACCTGGCATGTTTGGATGCTGGTGCTTTCTCACTATGGTTTGGGGGGCTTGATTTTGGATTGGTGATGAAACAACAGGTCTGTGACCCCTTTGTCTCTCCCAAGGATCCACAAAAGACCAAAAATATCTTGAATCTTTGATGGGTGAGACGTCAGATACAAGGAGTCCCCATTAGGACTCAGATGTCCCCCAGGAAGGGAGGTGTGGCTACGGAGAAGAAAAATCCCTTTCCCTCCAGTATCTTCCTGACCTAAAGGCAGAGACTGGGGCCAGGTTGTCTCTCAAAGTACAATGCCATTCCTGGGTGTTTGTTTTTCTCAAAGTACAATGCCATTCCTGGGTGTTTGTTTTTCAAAGGTATGCTATAAGGACCAGAAGACATGACCCACTTAAACTTTAAATATCTAATCCAGAACTTGTTACGCTGAACTCCAAAGGTGCGGCCTCTCCAGAGAACTAGTTTAGATTGTGCTGGAAGCTGCCCCCTTTGCTGGCACGCTGGGTTAGTGAGTCTGAGAACCAGACCTACTAAACCTGAAGGAACTGACTTGGGTGGAACTGCTGGGCTTGGTCAGGTTCACGGGTGTATGAGTTTCCCCCCATGGTCCCTCTCCAGGAGTTAGCCTTAAGAAGGTCACCAGGCTTCTCTGGGAAGTAAAAGACTAGGGTCCATTCATTTACTTTCTCTCCTATTATTGGTTGATCCTCTCCTCTACACTAGATAGTACTCTAGGGCCAGGTGGTGGCTAAGTGACAGATATGATTTACTGTGAAAAAATTCAGCCTCTGATCCTAAGCTGAAAGTATTTACAAGGCCATCTATGTGTTAAGTGCCAGGCTGGAGCATCCAATACAGCTAGAGCCATCCCTGCCCTTAAGAAATCTGAAGCCGGGCCTGGTGGCACACGCCTGTAATCCCAGCACTTTGGGAGACTGAGACAGAAGAATTGCAAGTTCAAAGCCAACCCCAGCCTCAGCAATAGCAAGGCACTAAGCCACTCAGTGAGACCCTGTCTCTAAATAAAACACAAAATAGGGCTGGGAATATGGCTCAGTGGTCGAGTGCCCTGAGTTCAATCCCCTGTACCAAAAAGAAAAAGAAAAAGAAAATCTGGAGTCCAGTGGGGAAGATGGATATTAATCAAATAATTGCCTAAAGATATTATCACTAGTGATGGAGAGTTCTGTACAGCAAAGGTCAAGATGCCCTAAAATAGTGGAGAGAAGAATGGGCCTGGATGGGGGGACAGAGAAGGACCATGCACACCAGATACCACAGATGATGTGTTGTCTATTGAGCATAGAGACAGCCTATGGCTATGGTAGGTGGTACATTTTTGAGTTTCCATGAGTCACCCATACCCTCACCCAATTGTCCTGAGGATGATCACAAGCAAGGCAGTCTCAGGGAGAGCTTGTGTCCACAGAGAGGTTGGGTATTCTGCCTGGGTGATTGGCACATCAAGGTTTAGGCCTTGACCTGTGGGTCTGCAGTAGACATGGTGAAATATCCTTTTTCTTATAGGGCATTCGTCTCCTCACCTCATTGAGTGAAGGAGTAAACAATGTCATCCTCATGTGTCATTTTCTGACTTTTACTGGTGCATGGTGGTCCTGCCACCATACTCAGAAATCTGCATAGAAAGATGGCCCCATGTTCCCCTCCGCAGTTCCATGCCTTCAGAGGCTCACAAGCAGTGGCTTCGTTAAGAGAATTCCTCAAAGAAGCACTCAGCACCTGCCAATTTGGTGCAACCTAAAGCAAACCTCTTCAACAGAAAGCTTCCATTCCTTCATTTGAAAAACGTGACTGTTTTTCAAATAGCCAACAATAGCCAACAAAAGCATCAGAAATGGCCCCACCCTGAAAAAGCGCATAAGGCCATTCGAAAGAAATTTTCACTCATTTAGTCAACAATTACTGAGAACCTACAATGTACCAGACACAGAACCAGGATTTGGAGGCCACGCCTGTGGTTGTAGCTAAACACAATCCCTACTTCACAGTGCCGAGAGTCTAGGCAAAGGAAAGAGATACTTGAAAAATTAATGCACATGGCAATTTTAGGTGTCTTACCTGCTTGGCGGATCCAAGACCTACTGGAGGTCGTGACATTTAAACAGATCCCTGGATGCATCCAGAACTTTCTGGACAGAGAGAAACAGCACTTGGACGGTTCTGAGGCTCCATGGTGATGGGCTCATTTAAGGAATAAGCAGCAGCAAGTGTGGCTAAATATAAGCAAGGGGGCAAGTGGTGGGTTGGCCAGAAGATACAGTGTGGATTTTATTTTGAATGCAAAGGAAATGTGTCACCAGCAAACGTGTGTCACTTCAACCAGAAGCCACCTCTCCAACCTGGGGGAGATTCTGCAGACCAGGTGAAATTTTGAGAGGAACAGACTTGGGATTCTTAGCACTCAGAACCCCAAATAAACTGACATCTAGAAAGGAAAGAAGTCCATGTCAGCCTACTTCTGGTAAGAAAGAACAGTGCCTCCTGTCTCAGAGGCTTTCCTGGGCCCGAGAGGATGGAAGTAAAATGTGAATCGACCGCAGGGAGGGCTCGGGCTTGCTGCTTAGCATCTGCTCCCTACCTTCTGGATGCCATGCCCCACATTTCCTCCAGGAAATCACTGCTCCCCTGTTTTGGGGAATATGGTTTGGCTCTTGCTACTCAGAAGTGTTTTTCACCTCCTGCCCCCACACCAAAGTAACTGGCTCAGGGATGGGCCTAAAACTCAATCAGAAGCAATGAAACCGAAGAAGAGATTGCCAAGAGCCTGCTGGCAAACACACACTTCCTGTCTTTCCCTGGGAGCCTCCAGAATGAGGATGTGAAGTTTAGAATCACTGCAGCTATTTGTGACCACGGGGAAGATTCCGGAACTGTTAGGGCATGTGGGGGAGCACAGTGTGGCTCCTGAGGATAAAGCCAATAACACAGAAGGCAGAGTGAGAGATGGAAAACTCAAAGTCCTTGTCACAGTACTGAGGCCCAGGATCAAGCCTTACCTGAAGCCTGACCAGTCCTGGATATTTTAGTAGCCTTGGCCAGTTCGATGTTCTTTGTTATAAAAACCAGTTTCAGTTGGGTTTTCATGTCTTGCAACATAAAGAGCGAGCCCACGTGACAAACCTTACAGGAGGTGCCCAGACAGTACAGAGGGCCTCCTATGCATCCTCAGTCCCTGGGAGGAAGTCAACCCTCCCCAGAACCCAAATAAAAGGTCTCTCCTCCCACTTGTCTCTTTCTTTGTTTCCATGCCTCCCGTCACCATAGCACTGTGACTCTCATGGAAAGGCAGAGGAAGCAGAGGAGGAGAGGGGGCCTGTTACTAGGCTGCGTTGCCACACTGGGGGGAGCCGGGAGACAGGGTGAGAGAGGCAGCTCCAAGCCTGACATTTCAGGATAGAGATAACAGGGTAAAAATAAACTCCCAAGCGCCTGTAGCAGCACCCTGCACTCGCTTCTCTGCTTCACAGTTCTTATCTCTCTCCACTTTGGGGACAGAAAGGTTCCCTTCAGGTCACCACTTGGCCTACCTCATCCCAGCCCTGGGGAAGAAAGGAGGAGGAGGTGTGGGTCTTCCATCTGTCCACACCTGCCCATTCACCTCTGGGGAGTCGAGTGATCCCCTCTTCCTGCAGCTCCTTCTTCTTATTTTATTTTCCAAATCACCTTCGATAGGATGCTCCAACCCACATGGTTGGAGCCTGGACTGAGGTCTCCACCTTCCAGAGGGGAAAAACAGAGGGTTTTGGAAAGATGGAATGATTTGTCCAAAGTCACACAGCTAATCTGCACTTACTGTGTCCCGGTCTCATGCCAGGGCCTTTTCTGCCTGTCGCTGAGCAGTGACAAGAACAGCTTGATTCTTCTGCAGGGCCCACAGACAGCCATGGAAGCTGGGTACCCCGCAGCTCCTCTGGGTAGCCTCCACATCACCTGGGACATAAGCTGTCCTTGCGTGCCACCTGAGAGCCACACTGCTCACAATCACACTGATAGAGCTTTGTGTTTGCCAGTGAGCAGTCTATTTGTTTGCCACAGAAAAACAGTGGAAACAAGTCAGTATCAGGGACCCAGCCCCAACGGCCACTAAGGTACCCAGAGGGTCCGTGAGCCTCAGGTTTCTCATCTATACCATGCTGGTAAAAACAGACCTGCACAGTAGGATTGTTACAAGGCCTACACACCTAAGTCACTACATGCCTGGCACTTAGCCTGTGCCTGGGACACGATCATCTAAGATCCAGAGCGTCTCGTTACAATGGTAGCTTTCTATGACGGTGTTCCTGTATAGTGACAGTGCCACTCACCCATGTCAGCGAAACGTGCCCTCTGAGTTCTTCCTCTCTCAGTGGCCAAGGATTTGCATTGAGCCATTTCATCAGTTAAGACTTCTGTGGTTGCCAGTGACCGAAACAGCGATCCTAGCTGGATTACATGAAAAGGGAATTTATTGGCTCAATGGATAACTCGAAAGGCGGCCAAGGGTAGAGCCTAGCTTCAGGCACAGCTGGATCCAGGGATGGAAATGATACCATCAGGATTGGGTTTCTCTCTCCTGGTTTCTCAGCCCCATTCCCTTGCTCTTTGCTCCCTCCTCAAGGTGGCAGAAATCGTTGCAGAGGCACCAGCGTCTCACCCTCTTGGTTTCAAAGTCAGTGGGAAAGACCCAGCCCCAGCATTCTCAGGAAGTCTCTGTGCATCTCGCTGCCCATCCCTGAACCCACCCATTGTTGTGGATGGAACAGAATGCCCAGAGTGGGACAAGCCCTAGAGCTAAGGGTGGGTCACTCCACTCCAAACCCAGATGTGAAAGGAGTAAACAGTGGTTGCCCAGAGGGTAATCAGGCACAGCTCCCCCGTCCCCCCCAAAAAACAAGGTGTCTTCTGCAGCCACCCACTCGCTGGCCTGTGCTCCAGTGTGGACATCGGGTCTCAACCTCTGAAATCCCAGGGAGCAGAAGAGGCTACATGGCCTGTGAAGCCAGGCCAACCATCTCTGAAAAAAATTAAAAACTGTCATCTGAGGATGCCTCAGTGCCAGCAGCTGACCAACTGGACCAGCTGACTTCAAACAGGATGCTTCCCTGAACCTGACCCCCACAGCCAGCTAGGCAGAAGCCAGGTTCCTTGATCAGTGACTGACATCTGGGCTCTTCTCTACGCCTTTGTTAATTATTTGTCTTTAAAAAGGGAATCAACCGTGACAAAAAGCCCCTTTCATGGTCTGCAAAAATATACATGTAGCACAGAGTAACCCTGCTATTAGAGCGAGCTGCTCTGGGCGCAGACCTGGGGTCTGTTGCAGGTATCAATACAAAGAAGGTTAAGAAGTGCCAGGAGGAGTTAGTGATTTAATCTAGCACCAACTTGAGACTCAATGAAATTAAAACAGTTGAAAACAAATTAGAAAGGGAGTAACTCTCCCACCTGGTGATTCAGTTGGGTTTCATGCCAGTGGGTAGCTGCCTGCTTCTCTGCACTTCTCTCATGCTCCGTTAGAGAGCATGTGTGTCTCCCACTTCGGGCCGGGAGAATCTAGTGTACGCTGGTCCACCTGCAACCACAAGGACATTCTTGATTGAAGCTCCCTTCCTCAAGCCTGCAGGAGAGATGGAAAAGAAGAGGATAAGGGAGCAAGAAAGATGTCTTTTAAAATAATGATGATCATTATGTATGCATCTGCAGGGGGGAGACTCTGGGAATTATTCCTAAAAGACTGGAAAGAATTTCCTCTTTGATCTCCATTCTGAGCCAGAGACAATCAAATTAAGAAAGAAAAGCAAGGGAGGAAAGAACAGGGTTGGGGCTGTGAGTAGGGTTCTGGGGAAATTATGGCGCAAGGGAAAACTCCAGACACCTTCCTCTCTCTTCTAGATTTTGGTAGCCTTAGGAGGAAGAGCTGAGAGCTAGAGAGAAGGTGAGACAGGCAAGAGGATTCACATCTCTTCTGCAAGACTTCCTGCCCTCCCTCCACCGCCCTCCAGAGTGCTGCCTGTCCAGCTGGTTAAGACTTGGTTCCTGCACATCAACCAAGATGGCGGGGCTTCCTGAACAATGGTGCCCACTCCCACAGTGGGTGAGTCCTGCAAATCCTCACCAACACTGAGCCAAACGCCACAACAAGCTTAGCAGGCGTAGGCGTGTGAGAAGTTTTGGGTTTTTTTTTTTTTTTTTTAAATGGTCCTGTCACTTCTCTAATTTTCTTGTGTGGTTGCTAAGCAGCACGCCTCTGCCCCATTTCCACTTCCCTCTGCTCCTGCTGTCTTTGTCTCTCTCCGCCCTCCACCCCCACAAGCTCACGGTGCTCGCTGTTCCCTGCCGCGTGTGGAAATCAGGGAGCAGCCCCAGAGCGGGTTCCAGCTCCCCGGGGCACGGTGACAGGCACAATGGCAGGTGTTCAGATGGAGGCGCCCACCACCCTGCCCCACAGAATGTGCACTGAAGTCCTGGCAAGAAAGACCGTTGCCAGAGCCAGTCTGGATCCCCCAACAGAGCTGAGGGTTTCCTTCCTTCCTTCCTTCCTTCTTTCCTTCCTTCCTTCCTTCCCTCCCTGATGTGCTACAAGTCTTTGCCTAGACTAGAGGGGGGAGATCAAGTGTATGCAGGTGCCATGCAGGTGAAGGAAGGCCGGGTGTGAGACATTCGGGAATAGTGGAGACTGCTTCCTCAGGAACAGCTGCCGGGGGAGGTGCTGCACTAGCTCTCACCAGTGAATGCCATGCAGGAACAGGGTGTGGTGTTAAAAACTCAAGGCAGGCCAGGGATAAACCCTTCTGTGGGCCCCAGTATGGGAGGCTCCAAGAGCCAGGTAGGATCTAGAAGGCCAGCCTGTATGTTCCCACTCAAATTTTAGAGAGGTGGCATTGGCAAGCAGGGTGGACGATGGGTGGGAGGAGGGCAGTGGCCATGGGCAGCAAGCTGTGCTTCCCAAGAGCTTATAGAGAAGTCCGAAGGCGGTGGCCTTGGACCCTGATTTCTACAAGACTCTCATTTGTGTGGGTAGGAGAGTAGCCCCACTGGACATCAGGAAAAGAACTAGGGGTGGAGAGAATTGGCTGTCACTTTTCCCTTCATTCCAAAGCCACCCATCCCCTTCTGTCCTGCCCAGTCATAGACCAGAAAGACCATAGGTTAGTAAGGTCAGTCACTGGACGGATGTGGCCACAGAGGATCCCAGAGGACCATGGAGAGGCTACAGTGCTGCATCACTTCCAACTGGGTCATCACCCCAATATCACAGCGGGGCCACGGCAGTTGCCGAAAGTGATATCAAGGAGATCTAAGGTCTGGCCTGCATCAGCGCCATGTGAGGCCCTGTGCCTGGGGTCTCTCCATGGCCAGGACAGAGCCCACAGGCCCCAAGGGGCTCTGCCTCCCTGCTCCTTTCTCACTAGCCACCAAGATGTTGCCGGATGATGCAGAGACCTGAACCAGGCTCAGGGACCTCAGCCCTTGCAAACAAACCAGCCAAGTCCCAGAGGGAGCAGAGGAATGGCCCCCTGCTGAGAGCTCTCTGCCAGGACTGACTTTGGAGGAGGAGGCTTCAGAGCCCAGAGCTCAGAGGAGGCACTTCCTGCATGCAGCAGGATTTCTATCTCCCCTGCTCAGCTATCACACAATCCCAATCCCATCTGCCTGTCTGGTTCTCAGGCCCAGTTTCTGAGGTCCAGCTGTCCTCTGGTGTGCCTGGATCTTACTGCCAACGGCCTGGGCTAAGGCATCCAACCTTCCAGTCTCCAAGAAAAGTAAAGGGAGCTTCCCCCACATGGAGGAAGCTTCCATACAGATACCCACTCCTACCCCCATCATCCTATCCCCTGGGGGCTGGCCCTGCCCTAGGAGCCTCCAGCAGCTGATGAACAGCTGGGAATACAAAAAAAGATCCAGGGAGAAGACAGAAATAGATTATTTATATATTTCTTTGTTTTTAAGAGTGGTGAAGGGAGCTGTCTTTGGGGGACTTTTGTTCCCTTTGCTATTCAAAGCAGCAAGAAAGGGAGGCGGGAGGATCAGGCTCTACAAGTCAGTTCCACTCAGCCGGCATTCATTCATAGCCACTGGTTCAGCATGCAAAGGAGTGTAGCACCCAGCGCAGCCTGCCTCCCTGAGATGAGCAGGGAGAGCCCAGCTTCTGCAGGAACCTCATCAACAGCAGGTGGGGCCCACCAGACACCAGAGAAGACCTCACCTTTCCCATTCAGTCAGCACCAATTTTGAGGGGTAGATGGTATCATTCCAATGTGATTGATAGGAAAGCAAAGTTCAGAGAAATGAAGCAATTTGCGAGAGGCTATGCAGCTACGAAGCTCATAGTGGAAATTCAAACCAGGGCTCTCTGGCTGTACAGCTAAGCTGCTGCTGCAGAACACCAGCCAAGAGGATGGATATTCTGGAGATGTTTCCTGAAGATTGCTGGATTCGATTCAGGAAACCAGCAGGGGATGGCTGTCCTCTGTCCAGCACTGTGCTCACCCAGTCCAGGGACTCCTAAGGCCAGTCTCCCACCTCACTGAATCAAAGACATATGTCCAGCTTTTAAAACATTGGGGAATGGCCATGAAAACTTTTCACAAAGAATTAAAAGCTAATAAACAAGGTGAATGAGATTAATAGCAAGAACATCTTATGCTCTACCATCAAGCTTAGGAGTTAAATGTTTCCCCACCCAGTGTCTCCCCCATGCACTAACCATCCCCTCCTGGGCTTGTCACACTGCCCTCCCAGTCTGTGTTTTTATTATTCACAGGCTTGTGCCTCCACTACATTCATGTGCGTTCCTGAACAATACTGTTGTTTGCATTTTCAGTGTCTTTACATCAATGATGTGCTGTATGTATCCATATGCCTCTTTCTTTTTAGAAGTAGCTTTATTGAGATATAATTTATATACTCTACAAGTCACCTATTTAAAACAGAATTCAATGGCTTCCGGAATATTCAGAGTTGTGCATTTACCACTATGATCAGTTTAGAACATTCTGGTCACCCCTCCAAAAGAACACTTCTATCCACCAACCTGCCGCATTCCCTCTAGACCTTGGCAACCACTCATCTTTCTCTCTCTAGGTTGGCCTATTCTGGCCATCCACCTAAGGAACTCCACATGTGGAATTCCATTTCTCAATTGAACCATTGATCTTTGGTATCTGATGTCTTTCACTGAGCGTAATGTTTTCAAGTTTCATCCACGTGGTAGCAAGTATCAGTTCTTCATTATTGACAAATAATATTCCATTGTATTCGTATACCACATGATTAAGTATTTGTTCATCAGTTGATGGACATTCAGGTGATTTCCACTTTTTGGCTATTACGCAAAATACTGCTTGAACATTCACATCCAAGTTTTTATGTGGACATACATTTTCATTTCTCTTCTATATACCTAGGAGTAGAACTGCTGAGACATGCAGTAACTCTACCAGTAGGTTCTTGAGAAACTGCCCATCTGTTTTCAAAAGGGTCTGATGTGCTTCACAGTCCCCCCAGAAATATATGAGGGTTCTGATATCTTTGTCTTTACATCCTGGCAAATTGTTGTTATTGTCTTTTTTTATTATAGCTATCTTAGTATTTTAGAAATGATGTCTTGCTATGGTTTGGATTTTTATTTCCCTGATAACAAATGGTGTTGAGCATCTTTTCATGTCATTTGTTTGGAGAAATATCTACTCAGATCCTTTGTCTATTTTAAATGATCACTTACCTTCTAATTATTGAATTGTGATAGCTCTTTGTATATTCTAGATTCAAGTCTCTCATCGGATGTAAGAGTTGTGAAGTTTCTCCCATTTTGTGGGTTCTGTTCACTCTCGATATCTCCGAAGCAAAACGTTTTTCATTTCAAAGTCCAATTTGTCTGCTTTTTTCTTTTGTTGCTTGTGCTTTGGGTATTATATCTGAGAATTCATTGACTGATCCGAGGTCATGAAGTTTTACACCCATGTTTCTAAGAGTTTTCTAGTTTTTAGCTCTTTCATTTACATCTTTAATCCATTTTTATAATATTTGTTTATGGTCCAGCTTCATTTTGTTGTTGCTGTTTGGTTTTTTCTGTTTTGTTTGCATGTGGCTATCCAGTTATGCCACTACGTTTGTTCAATTGAATTGTCTTGACTCCCTTATAAAAAATCAATTGATGGGAAATGCAAGGGTTTATTTCTGGACTTTCAATTCTGTCCAGTGGTCTGTGTGTCTATCCTTATGCCAGTTCCAAACACTGTCTCGATTTCTGTAACTTTGTAGCAAGTTTTGAAATCAGTAAATTGGAGTCCTCCAACTTTATTCTTTTTCAAGGTTGTTTTGACTATGTTGTGTCCATTGAATTTCCATATGCTAGGATCACTGTGTAAGTTTCTTCAAAGAAGTTAGTTGATATTTTGATAGGAATGGCATTCAACCTGTAGATTTGTGGAGTGTCATTACCCTCTTTAAAATACTAAATCAGCCAGGCGCAGTGGCGCAAGCCTGTAATCCCAGCACTTAGGGAGGCTGAGACAGGAGGATCGCGAGTTCAAAGCCAGCCTCAGCAACGGCGAGGCGCTAAGCAACTCAGTGAGACCCTGTCTCTACATAAAACACAAAAATAGGGCTGGGGATGTGGCTCAGTGGTCGAGTGCCCCTGAGTTAAATCCCTGGTACCAAAAAAAAAAAAAAAAAAAAAACCTCAATCTTCTAAACTATGAACATGAGATGTCTTTTCCCTGATTTAGGTTTTCTCTAATTTATTTCAATAGTGTTTTGTTGTCTTCCAGTGAAAAATTCTTACCCTTCTTTGGTTAAGTTTATTCCTAAGAGTTTTATTCTTTTGGACGCTATTATAAATGAAATTGTTTTCTTGATTTCAACCTTGATTTTCTTCTTGTCAACATTTAGAAGAGATACAGCTGGTTTTTGGATACTGTGTCCTGCAACCTTGCTTGAACTTATGTGGTAGTTGTAATGACTTCTTGGTGGATATGTTAGAATCTTCTCCAATACAAAATGATGTCAACTGCAAATAGAAATAGTTTCACTTCTTCCTTTCCAACCTGGCTGCCTTTTATTTCTTTTTCTTGCTTAATTTGCCTGGCGAGAATTTTTTAGTAGGATGTTCAATAGAAGTGGCGAAAGTAGGCATCCTTTTCTTGCTCCTGATCTTAGGGGGACAGCATTCAGTCTTTTGCCATTGAGTGTGATGTTAGCTCTGATTGTTGTTGTTGTTTTGTTTTGTTTTGTTTTGTTTTGTTTTGTTTTGTTTTGTTTTGTATAGATGCCCCTTATCTGGTTGGGAAAGTTCCCATCAATTCTGAGTATGCTGGGTATTTTTATTGGGTAGCATGTGATTTCACTTTACTTTCTCAACACTGTGAGGTGTAGCCATGTGAGGTGTAGCCATAGTTTGCACAGTCTCCCTTTAACTGAAGGTTTTGTAGGAAAGAAACAGAAGAAGATTAAATCACTTATCACCCCTCTCCTCTACATCCCCTTTATTTCTTAAGCCGCCATCTCCCCACCCCCTGCACATCTCTCTCCCCAGGAAAACTCCTGTCTCCTCCACTTGCCTAGTAGAGGGCTTCAGCAAACAGAAACCCTCTGTCTCTTCCTCCAACTGGAGATGATTATGGGAACAAGGGAGTTTCACAGAAGAATCCCTTCCCTCTGCTTGGTCAGGGGAAGGTAAGCTGTAGGTCTCCCTGAGGGAGGGTGGGCTTGAGACTAGATTGGAGAACAGATAGGACTTCACCAGGGAAGGGTAGAAATAGCTTGAGCAATGGCATCTCACCTTGTGCCCTGCCATTAAATCAATCTGAATTTACCCCCTAACAAAGTCCAGGCATGTTGACCTTGGTTGCAATTAAGAGGATCTTCTACTCATACAATGCTTGTACTCATTGGGTCTATAGATTCAATATGAATTCTGGCCTCTACAGTTGTCCTGTCCAATATGATCACAACTGGCCACATGTGGCTATAGAAATGTAAACTCATTACAACTAAGTAGCATTAAAAATTCAGTTTTCTGTTTACACTAGATACATTTCAAGTGATCAATAGCTACATGTAGTGGTTACCATAGAGAACTCTAGAACATTTCCATCATCACAGAAAGCTCTCTTGGACAGCATTACTCTAGTATTAAAGGGAGGGAAGATACAATTAAAGGAGATGATACAATTAAAGGAAGATACAATTAAAGGAAGATACAATTAAAGATACAATTAAAGGGGGGCCTTGAGCCAGGCAGGTAAACCCCTGGGCATGGCATGAAGGCAGCCTGGTGGAGATTTGGAGGCTGGGTGTCTGTTTGGGCTCTGTCCCTTCTAATTGTGCAACTCTTAGATAAATCATGTCCCTTCTCTGGTTTTCTCATTGCCATGAAAATGAAATTGCTGGGCAATGTAATCCTAGGAGCACATGCAGTGATTTACAGATTCCATGGTGGTTTAGCCAGAAAAGATATATGAGAATGTTTCTTCCAGATGCACAGAAAAGAGAGTTGGACTTGGGGAAAGCCAGTGGCTCCAATACTGCCCAGCTGAACCAGTACAGGCCAGTCGCTTAACCTCTCTGAATCCCATTTCCACATCTGTGAAAGTGACTAAGCATATTAGGAGGATGAATCGAGAAGATTTAAAGGAAAGCCTATTGAGAAAGACCTGCGATACCAAGTTGTCACTAAAAAGAAAGTTAGAGTAAGCAAAGCTATTTCCCAAATTTATATGACCATAGAATGCCGTCGTCGTCGTCCTCGTCTTCTTCTTTTTAATTCTCCCAAGGAATATCCACAAACTCTAGTTGTTATTATGCACAACACACTTGGGAATTGCCCTTCAACAGGAATAGAGCACTCTTCCTAGGCCACAGCTTGGATTGATTGATGGCTGTCACCCAATGTTGCCCCTGAAAAATACATGGCCTAAGATAGACTTTGAAAGGTCAGAGTTGGATGACGCCAGAGAGATTGCTTGAGGTGCAATTGCTGAGAGGAACCTAGAAAAAGGGGAGAGGGCAACCTTCCAGGAAAGGCACAGGGTGGCAGAAAAAAACCTACCTACCATTCCTGAGTAACCAAACAGCCGGTACTGACCTTGGCATCTTCATAGGCACTGTCTGCCATCCTCAGGAGGA
This sequence comes from Geosciurus inauris, assembly GCA_004024805.1. NCBI lineage: Eukaryota > Metazoa > Chordata > Mammalia > Rodentia > Sciuridae > Geosciurus > Geosciurus inauris. The sequence goes on along the minus strand of PVHX01017701.1, from coordinate 7,989 downwards.
CTGAGAGGCAGGTGGTATTATACCCATTTAACAGATGAGGAAACCAAAGCTCAGAAGTTAAGCAATTTACCCATATTTCAACATGCAGTTAATTGTTACAGCTGGGGTTTGAACACAGGGCTGCCTGATTTCAAAGCCCACACCCTAACATCTTGCTCTCAAAGAGTCTAAAATATCATGACCCTTACACTTTAAACCTACAGCAGATGGGGAAGCCAACTGCCTGCAGTTTGGAAACCTACTATTGTCATGATTGGACTTTTTCCTTATAGCTGAGTTAGCTCTTCAAATGGAATGAGCTTAAACCATTATCCTCCCCCAGTTTCTCCAGCTTCCCATCAAAGATGATTCAAGGAGCTCAAAAGCAGAGCTAAAATAGCCCCTCATCTTTGCCACCTCCCACCCCTCACTCTCCTCTGGGAATCACCCACATGAAGTTGCCAATACCAAGCCTGAAGGTTCCGGAAGTGCTAGAGAGGCTTATACCCACAATCTGGGCCTGAGTGAAGCCCAGAAGTGCCGGCTAATCAGTTGGGACGTGGAGGCCTTGGGCTCTTGGGGAGGAATGAGTGGGTGCGACGTGGAACAGGAACTCTGTGGGTGTTGTGTGCCTTGCTGGATTGTGCAATCTCCATCCTGGAGACTGGATATTGACCAAGTGCCATCGAAAGCAGCAGTGCTGATAGATTTATTTTTAAAAATCTGACTTCTTGAGGGTGTGGAACCTTTGTGCGGCGATCCGGCCCAAACAGCGAACAGAAAGTCTCCTGTAACGTCACCAGCACTTGGAGACTGAAAAGCAGGTTGGCAGGTGGGGGCCTTACAAAGAAGAAGGGAAAACACTATAAAGACCGTGTCCTTCTGACTGTTTTGGCTGAACTTGAAAACAGCGTCTTCGTTTGCAGTTAATTAAATTAACCCAGCTATGATTACAAACAGGACCCCTTTTGCTCCAGCAGCAATTAGCGATTGTTGGATGTGTGTTGTAATCTTGCCTTAAACACAACCACATGTATGACATATTTTGTTTTCTCTTGGCCATTGGACTGGAAAACTATTAAGACAACATCTGCTCTGCTTTCTGATTGAATCAGGGGCAAAGAGCAGGTCTCTGAGGTGTCCTTCAGATAAAGGGGATATCGAGTTACAGCTGCTAGCCACTTTCCCACTCCTGAAGGATCTGATCCTGAACAGGACTTTCATATCTGAGACTCTGGTCTCCCTTGCACTCGAGGACCAAGCTGCCTTCTGATCTTGCCTCTGGCATGTGAAATCTACCCTTACACATCCCCGTAGGCCAAGTGGCTCTTACTGTCATCCCTGGTTGATTTTTTAAAAATAGTACTCAACCCCATTTGAAATTATTTTATTTTCCATTGCGTTGTTTGTCTGTCTCTACCATGTTATGTCCCAAGGGAACATTATCACACTCCCCTCCCCCCAGGGCCAAGAACACTTAGAAGGCAATTCAACAAATATTTGTTAAATAAATCCTGGTGTTTCCCAACTGGGGCGGGGAATGAAGTAAGAGCAAGTCAGTTGGTGAGAAAGTTACTGCTTTTTTTTCTTTGGTCTCGGGGATTGAACTCAGGGGCACTCGGCCACTGAGCCACATCCCCAGCCCTATTTTGTGTTTTATGGAGAAACAGGGTCTCACTGAGTTGCTTAGCACCTCGTCATTGCTAAGGCTGGCTTTGAAGTGGTGATTCTCCTGTCTCAGCCTCCCTAAGTGCTGGGATTACAGGCTTGCACCACCGCACCCACTAAGTTACTGCTTTTGCTCTCATTTCAGTCCTTTGACTATCAAGAGTGTCTATTTTGTGTTAATGTTTTCAACATCTCTTTTCTGGCTATTTCCCTCTACTCTGTTCCTCCACTTTTATTTTTGTTTGTTTTGTTTTTTTGGTACTGGAGATTGAATTCAAGGGCACTCGACCACTGAGCCACATCCCAGCCCTATGTTGTGTTTTATGTAGAGACAGGGTCTCACTGAGTTGCTTAGCACCTCGCCATTGCTGAGGCTGGCTTTGAAGTCGCAATTCTCCTGTCTCAGCCTCCCTAAGTGCTGGGATTACAGGCTTGCGCTACTGCGCCCGGCTTCTCTACTTTTAAATAGAAAGTACATCTCTGGGCTCAGAGTAAAGAATAATTACCAAAACTAGGATTTAGTAATATTGTTTGGTTTACTGAGTGTTTTGTTTTATTGTTTTTTTTTCCAAAAATGTTGGTAGCTCTCCATTTATGGTAGTGATATAAAGTTTCCCTTTAAAAGAAATTTAAGTGGAAAGGTATTGCTTTTAAAGAAAAAATAGTCACAGTGGGGGTGGAATAAAGCAAAAGATTGGAAGGCAGCATCTTTGCTCAGCCCTGGGAATAGCCGCTCACAGCTCTGTTTAGCCAGTGCCTTGCAAAAGGCAGTTCACTGAAAAAACCCTCATTTTCCCTTTCTTCCCCAAATAATTTATGTCTCTGCCATCAAGTCCCCACCCCCTAATCTCCTCCGCTTCCTCCTTTCCCTGAGGCTGACTTCATGGGGTTGTTATTGCTCAGAAAGAGACCCAGGAAACCTGGGGACTGTGACAGCAGGAGGCCTGGTGTGGGTGGCCCCTCAAGGCATTGGGAGGGCATCCTCGGGGCTATATTCTTAGCTGTGTCCTGAAATGACAGATAAATCATGCATTATTTTCTGGAAGCAAGTTGGATAACATTCATAAGGTTCCTAATGTGCCCTGAAAAGAGTGGGGTACCGATGGCTGGCCTGGAGGAGCCCCCCCAGGAATGAATCGTTTCTGCGGAGTTCTGACTCTTGGTTTTCCGCCACATACAGCTGATCAGTTAATAATGCAGCAGGTTAATAATTAAAATGGGGATACTGTGATACTTAAAGATGCAGGCTGGCTTGCATTCTTCACCTGAAGAATGCAGTACGGTCGCCACCAAAATCAGTGGGATCTCCCAGAAGGTTTACCTGGTGGGCACAGGTGAGCACAGGGAGTGGGCTGCATTTTTTTGTCTTGCTCCTACATTTTTGATGAATGGAAACCAGGACTGTTAAGTTTACTTCTACCCTCATCTCCTTTCTGTTCAAGTACTGAAGCCCTGCCTCTGCCCTCTCCTGACTTCTCCATGCTATTTCTCATTAGTACCCCCGGATCATGGTGAATAGACCAACTGCTCAGTTTATAAGCTAGGGAACAGGAAACCTGGCTTGGCTGTGTGACTTTAAGCAAATTACTGAACTTCTCTGACTCATAGGAGAGTTGTTAAATTTAGGTCAAATTAAAGAACAGATGTTCTTTAGCTCCATTGAAAGTTAGAAGAGTCATAACATTTAAAAGGTCTATTCAGAGAACAGCAATTGAGCCATCCTCGTGACCAGCAACTCCTAGAAGCCTCTGAAATAAGGCTCCTCCCAGTCAGAAAAAAATGAGATGGAATTTGCAGCTTTTGCAGTAGTTTTAAGCATGATATGTTTTTTCTAGATGGGTCCCACTCAGAGTCTTCAAGGCGTAGTAAATACCCGCCACCAGTAACAATTGGTGGTGGATGTTAGTGGTTGCTTTGGCCACCCCTTTTCTGTATTTGTAAAGGACACTGCTGTATTGCGGAGGAGGTATTGATTGGCTCCAGATGTGGACATGGAACTCAGAATTAGTCAATTAGATCATTAGTTTTCCTGGGTCATAAGCAATTATTTTAAGTGTACATCATTTAGTTTGAGTCCATAGGGCTTTTACAAGAATTTCTGAGATGCAACTGTAGGCCTTTCAAATAAATCAAAACCCAGCTTGATGTAGGGCTGGAGCTGCTGCAGCCCTCTTGGCACCAGGAAGAGAGAATTTGTCTGAGAATAGCCAGCAACTAAAACAGAACAAGAGATGGATAGAGACAGAGCTGAGATTTTATTATTAGAGTCTTTGAATTCAGTTGGGCCTGGATGATTGAGTTTTTTGATTATAAGAGATATGAATGTGCTTTTTTTCTTTTTCTCTCTGAAGCCACCATGGCATGAGTTCTGTGTCTCTTGCAACCGTGAGTCCTGACATTATTCTTAACCTCTTTGTTGATAGCTATTTATTTCTCTATCTTGACCATTTCCAATCCACAGCTGCAGGCCCTAGCTGAACCTATTGATCCATCAATCTTACTTTTCATTTGCTTTTTGAAAAAACTAAATTTTTCACTTGAAAGTATTAATCTTCTTTTTCTTTTATTTTCTTTCTTTTTTTTTTTTTGCATCTGTTTTGGCACCACAAAGACAGTAAGAACAATCTATCGCATTTATTCAGCCCTTTACAGTTAACAATAGGTTTATAAGGTACCATTTCATATACAGAACTGTGTCTTATCTACATGTTACAGATGAGGTAACTGGAGTCCAAGTAGCGAAGTAACTTCATGCCCAAGGCCACATTGCTAACAGGTGGCAGCCTGCAGCCTAGGGCTTCTGTTCATAGGAGTGTATTCTTTCATACATGGCTATGGAAGCTGACTAAGGGGGTCTGAGAAGATACAGGTAATACCCAAACTCTATGATCAAGATATTGTGTTCCTACAACCTCACTTGTAAGTTCCTATTCTTCTGTATGAGGTAGCACATCAAGCTGCCCATACCGTCAGAAATACCAAGGCTACCCAGGATTCATTTGCTCCCTTGTGAAGGCTATTTTTTCTCAGACTTTGGGGAAGTGTACATCCTGAACTATGATGTTCTCCTGGCCATGCCATTCTGTCTATCACCCTGGTACCCAGGCTCCCTTCCTGCCTCTTTTCCCACCTTTTCCCACCTTTTCCCTCTATTTGTTTAATGATTCTTCCTGCATTTGTCAGAGCTCTTGGTTGCAAACAACAGAATCCATTGTAGCTACTCTGACAAGAAAGGGAGAGCATCAGGTTGTGTTGGGTAACTCTCAAAACCTCCAGCAGGACCAGGTCATTGGGCTTTCAGACAGCATTGCCAAGAGCGACACCTACATCCCAACTACTAGGACAGGGGCAGCTAGGACGTGGGTGTTGTATACGAGTTGTATATAATTTAGGGCTCCATGTGCCTCCTGAATCTCACTGTCCATCCTCAGTGAGGGGAGAGTGAGTTTCCAGTTTCCACTTTTAGAAGGAGAGACTCTTAAGCTGAACTCCCCTAGACCTCGGAACAGTGTGCAAGAGGTATAGTCAAACCCTCAAGAATGTGTGCATGAGACTTCCTAATTCTAAGATGGCATCATTGCTACTAACCAACCTGCTCCTCATAGTTAGGTTCTACCTCTGTCTTCTCATGGGACCTCATGAGAACATTCTTTCTCAATTTATTAGACCCAGCCCAGCCAAATCCCCTTCTATCTTTCCACGTGGGTAATTTAATCTTACCTCAAAAATGATATCCTTAGAAACACCAATACTTTTCCTACCCAGAGTATATGCTCATGGTATCTTGTCTTTTAAAATTCATCTAGTTATCACAGTTTATGTAGTTTGAAAACTATCACCCTTCCTGGGCTTTTAAGCTCCGTAAGGGCAGGAAAAGTCGCCTGTTTGGTTCATCCCTGCCCACCTCAGCCCTGGCCCACTTCTTGGAACAGCATGGCATGGACTCCCTAAATTGTAGTTGGAAAAACAATAAGCTGAGTGGATGCAGCCATTCTGGATTGATGTCGGGGAGAACTTTAGACTTCCGTCCTAACAGCCAGTGATCACACAGTTCTTGGCTGTTGGAAATGGTCGTGGAACAGGGTTGAGATCAAGTGAAATCAGTGATAAATACCCCAGGGGAAAGCAACACACCAAGAAACTTGGAGAATGAGAAGAAGCGGCGACCATTCCCCAAGTCCTGGATAAAAGTAGAAGCTGGTAAGAAACACATACCAATAGTTCCTCCAGGGCACACTGGCCCCAGATCTGTGGCATGAAGGGGCTGCTGACAGGAGCCCCACAGGAGTGGGTGGGTAGGAAAAGCTCTCCAGCTTCACCCTGGGGGGGCCTGAAGGTAGGAGGGAAACTGCTCTTCCTTCTGTTAATTCCTGCATTCGCTTGGCTCACCAGCTTTCTTGGCACCTTCATGCTAGGAGATGAGGCACGGACTTTTCCCAAAGTGTTCTTGCCCTATAGGACCACAAATCTCTCCCAGTCTCTCTTTCTCTCTCTCCTGTCTCCTCTTCTCCAGCAAACAAACATGCTCAGGTCTCCATGACCTTAAGACATCTTCCCTTACCCACCACTTTTCTTATTCCCCATTGACAATATTCTAGAACTTCACCTGCCGTTCATTCTCCGTCACCCCCAGCCGTCCAGTTTCCACCCATCAATCTCTGGGGCTAGCTTCTGTGCCCCACATTCACTCTTGGCCCTAAATCAATCACTCTTCACCTTTCTGGGGTCTCTAAGCCCTTTGAGAGCTTTATGAAAGCTGTGGACATTCTTTCCAGCAAAAACACACTCAATCCCTAGGATAATAACCCTGTTCCTGAGGATAGAATCCAGAGGTCATTTTTCAAACCACCTTGGTTTCAAAGAACACAGACTTGGGCACCAGATGACTTAGAAATCCTGGCTCTACCTTCCCGGTTACATGCATATACCACTCCGTGCCTCAGTGTTTCCAATTTAAATAGGTAATTATAATATTGAACTTTGTGCAATTGAGGTGAAATATACATGGCATTTAGAAAAGGACTCGGCATACATTAAACACTCACATGTCCATCATCATCCTCTTTATTATTTTGGTCTTATCATTTATTCTCACCAGCCTCATTAATTCTAGATCCAATATGGTTCCACATCTGACTCACAGATATCCCTTGCCAGCTATGTATTATAGTTTTTAAAAAAATAAATTCAAGCCGGGCGTGGTGGTGCACATCTGTCATCCCAGCGCTTTGGGAGGCTGAGACAGGAGAATCGTGAGTTCAAAGCCAGCCTCAGCAACGGCGAGGCGCTGAGCAACTCAGTGAGACCCTGTCTCTACATAAAACACAGAATAGGGCTGGGGATGTGGCTCAGTGGTCGAGTGTCCCTGAGTTTAATTCCCAGTACCAAATAAATAAATAGACAAATTCATTGATAATATTTAGAAATTAGGAGTTTGCATGAAAATCTGGCCTTTTAGCTTCTCTTGGAAAATCGAATCTGAGAATATCATGTCCACATCTCCACCTGGAGCTGAGTAGTTCTTCAGTTCATGACGGTCCCCACCAGTCCCCAGCACTAAAGCCACAAATCCACACTATGGGGTCATTGCCCTGACACAGTCTTTTGGTCAAGAAATGTTCTTGTAACCAGAAAAATGAAAAAGCTAGACCAAGGAAACCATGTGTTTCATTTTACTGTTTATTTATTTGTTTATTGTGATGGGGAAGATCGATGCTATGGCCCTGCACGTGGCAGGCAAGTGCCTGGCTGGGGGTGTCACTCAGTGGCACGACACTTTCTTAAATAGAAAGCATCCATGAATTTGTGCAGGGAAAAATTGTGCCTAATCGCTTTCAAGTTGCAGATACTTCATTCTATTGCTTAACTGTCCGGCCCCTGCAGACATTTGAGTTTGCTCTCCCAGGTCTGCAGGATTTCTAACGATTGGTCGTTTCCTTCCTTCTCACATTCTCTACTCTGGCTGCCTCCTTATTGCTACCCCAGAAGTACTTCTTTATTCTTCCCAGTTCTACTGTGGGTGGAAATGACAGCTCCAGATGCTCTTTCCTGTAACTAATGAGCCCTTCGTCCCTGCGTGCCATTCAGGGCCCTCCCACCTCTGCCTTCTGTGGACAGTGTCCCTTTCGGAGCAAGACCCTTTCTGCCTGGAACTTCTGAACTCTGCATCAAACTGCCTGGTCTGCATTCCGTGGTGGGAAGCTCTTCCGGGGCCATGGTCATTCCTGATTCGCTGCTAAAGCATTATTTTATTTCATCTCAGCATCCGAGCTTAGCAACAAGACTTTTGTAGGAAAATGCCTTCGTTTCAACGTGTGCTTCTCACAGCAGAAATATCAATCC
>PVHX01017700.1:9247-39287 GCA_004024805.1 Geosciurus inauris | reverse complement strand
AGTAGAGAAAAGTTTAGAGATGTTCTGTTCATCTAATTGCTTTCTTGGCTTCTCTACCTTATGTTCTAATAGGCATCTCAAACATTTGTTTAAAATTGAGTGTCTTATCTTCCCCATGAAATCTGTTTAACTCACAGTCTTCTCCATCTCTATTAGTGGGAATTCTGTCTTTCCAGTTGTTCTAGTTAAAAAAACCTTAGGACTACATGTGGCTTCCCTTTCATACCTTAAATCTAATTGTTGAATAAATCCTACTGACTTTAAATTCAACTTGCAGATTCAGACCACTTCTCACCACATGGAACTGCTACCATCCTAGGACAAACCATCTCTTGCCTAAATTATTGTATTAGTCTTTTTAATAATCTGTTTACTTCCATTCATTTCCTTCTGCAGTTGATTCTCCATATGTAATCTAGAGTAATCTTGTAAAGATGCTTATTATATTTGTTAGAGCATGTCACTCTTCTGTTAACATTCTCAGAATAAAAGTCAAAGTCTTGCAATCACATATAAGGTCCTAAACAATAGGCTTCATGAAAACAAGGATTATTATATTTTGCTCACTGATATTTCCATGTGAGCCTGAAAAGTGCCAACCATCATTGTGGATGCTCACTAAATAGTTACTGACTGAATGAAGGAAAGCAATATTGGTAAAAGGTCATTCAATAGACTACTCAATGGCTATTGCATTCTATTTTGTGTTGCTATGCCAGAATATCTGAAGTGGGTAATTTATATAGAACTGAGATTATCTCACAGTTCTGGAGTCTGGGTAGTCTAAGATGAGGGCATAGGCAGGTTAGGGCCCAATTTCTCTGCTTCCAAGATGACACCTTGAATTCTGAATTCCTGGAGGGGGAGGAATACTACATCCCTATGTAGCAGGAGACTGAAAGAGAGAGCCCATTTCCACAAAACCTTGTCACAGTGGCATTGATCCGTTCATGAGGGCAGAGCTCTAATGACCTAAACTTCTCTCATTAGGTCTCACCTCCCAATATGTTGCATTGAAAATTATATTTCCAACATGAATTTTGGAGGGGAAACATTCAAACCACGGTAATGTCCGAGATGGAATTTAAACCACATTTGATCTAACATCAGTGACATTCTATTTTTTTTTTTTTTATTACCTACTCAATGTTCAGTTTTAGGTGCTAAAGTCTCAAAACTTTTGGGTTTTCCCTTAATGCCTTGTCTGCTTCCTTCCTCTATGCTTTAAGAAATTTTGCCTTGGGAAACTGAGGCAGAAGGATTGCAAGTTTGAGGCCAGCCTGAACAACTTAGCAAGACCCTGTCTCAAAACACAAAAAGGGCTAAGATGTATTTCAGTGATACAGTAATCCTGGGTTGAATCCCCAACCACCCCTCCCCCCTGAAAACAAAAGAAAATTTGCCTGGATAAAAAATAGATTCATAGTTGTGGTAGTGGCAGAGATTGATTTACTAAGGTGTTTTGATTACATGATATTAGTCTGGAAAAGTGAAAGATGTGACTCTTACCTCCTCTCCTTGTGGTAAAAATAAATCTACAAGATAAGGTGGGGCTAGAAAGGGCTAGATAAAGGAACTTGCCTTTCTTCTTTGATAGTGATTTTTATGTAACTTAAAAATATTTTTTCATCTACAACCTGAAAGCAGTGTTTTCTAAGCTTGTGACAGAATGTATCACAGCATTCCACCAGAAAATTGAAGGTCTACTTATCTTTCAATATTTCCTTTTATTCTGTCATTGCCAGAGATGGAGACCCATTGCTTTTGTAGTAAGCCTTCATGTTTTAGAGATCATTATTAAAACACCTCTTGCTCTTCTTTTCTTCAGGTTTCAATAATGTCAAATCATTTAACCTTTATTCTTAAATCCTATGTCTGAAACTTTAATCATTTTTATTACTTTGCTGTAAGTCCTCTGCAAATTCTTCACATATTAAAAGTTAAAAAACCTCTTTTGGCATACTCCAATAGGGAATTTTTCTATTTTAGTATTAAATATATAAGCACAGATACGATTGATTACACAGACTCTTCTGAACCAAATGCTTAACCAGAATACAGATATATTCCTAGTGTAAACACTATTATAAAGCTGCTTTATATCTTAGTGACATTTTTAGTTTTGCTTTTATAATACTATTCAGTAAACTTTAGATGAATTTAAGAAAAATATCCTTTGTGTACATACAATACTCTAAAATTATTTAAAATAAAAAAAACTGTTTTCCAGGGCCTTATAATCTGTGTGCCATTGTAGATTTTAGACTTAGAGAACTAAGGTTTTAATTTATGAGTGAAATGACTATTGCAGTATTGCACGGAGTTTCTAAAGAATGTTTTAGTCTCACCACAAAACAAACAAACAAAAAGAACACAAACATAAAAACTCCAAACAAGCTGTTATAATTATATTATTATATATATTATAATTATAATTCTCATATATTTGCATTGCTTCAACATATATTACCAAACCACTTCCTTTCTACTAAACTAAGAAAATTTGATCTGTAAAGAGTTCATAGAATTTTTTTTTTAAATACAGGTACCCCTCAAAAAAAATCAAAAAAGACAATGAGTTAACAATCTGTTCATGCTTACTTTCTGATCTAATTTTTTAAAAAATAATTTTAGTTATCAAGGGACCTTTCTTAAAATTTATTTATATGCAGTGCTGAGAATTGAATCCAATGCCTCACAGATGCTAGACAAGTGCTCTAACACTGAGCTACAAACCCAGACTCTGATCTAATTTTTAATAATTAAAGAGATCAGTATTATAAAGGCCAAGTATAGGAGAATCTATTTTATGGATATTTACCTAGTAAATACAATTATCGGATTTTCCTTAAAATGCAGGGGTAAGATGCACTTCATACATTCTGCTTGGCTATTAAGACTTGCAAATTTGTTTTCTGGCAAGAATGTAACTGGGATGAATTCTCCACTTTGCCCTTTATTCTGTTTTATTTGTTTGGTAACAGGGATTGAACCCAGGGTAGAGTGGGGCACTTTACCACTGAGCCACACCCCCAGACCTTTTTTTATATTTTATTTAGAGACAAGGTCTTGCTGAGTTGCTTAGGGCCTCCTTAAATTGCTGAGGTTGGCTCTGAACTCATGATCCTGCCTCAGCTTCCCGAGCTGATGGGATTACAGGTGTGTGCCCAAGGCCTGGCCCATTTTGACCTTTACATTATCTTGAGTGGAAATGAACTAAGAATAATAATTTTTTTTTTTTTTTTTTTTGCCAGAGAGGTCAAGGAACAGATTTTTTTTTCCTGAGTCCATATTTGGCTCTAATGAAATGTTTTCTGAGAAAGGTGCTTTCCTTTGTTTCCAGAAGAATTATTTTTTGGCCTGATTTTGTGTAAATGAAATTGTCATATGACTTCAGTTAACTTCAAAAGCATTTGCTCCCATGTTGAAATTCCTCTTCCTAAATATCAGTGAATTTCCACCAGGTACATCCTGGAAAACTTTGATTAACCAAAATCCAAATAAGCATATCTAGTTTTTGGACTCAATGTATATATTATGTAAATGGCTTTTGGAGAACGGTATTATGTCAGATATGGAGGATAGAATTTTGTTGTTGTTGTTGTTGTTGTTATTTCAAAAACAAATTCGAAGACATGGAATGGACCCACTGCAATCTTCAATTTAGTTTAATTATGATATTTTATTCTATTTTAAAATTAGTAATTGTCAAACAAACCAGAATCCTCTATCACCAAAGGGAAGGTGACAAGTATACTTCTTTTTTTAAAAAATATTTTTTAGTTGTTGATGGATCTTTATTTTATTCATTTATTATTTATATGTGGTGCTGAGGATCAAACCCAGTGCCTCACGCATGCTAGGCAAGCGCTCTGCCACTGAGCTACAGCCCCAGCCACAAGTATACTTCTTAAGTAAAGATAGTAGATTTTTTTCTGGTTAATGGTAGATAATTAAAGCAGTGATGTTCAATAGAATCTTAGGTGGAGATGGAAATGTACTTTATCTATGTAATGTAACATGGTAGCCTCCGGCCATATGTAACTACCGAGCATGTGAAATGTGGCTATTGAATTGAATTGAATTTATAATTTGATAAATTCAATACACTGATTTAATTCAATTCAATGAGTTGAATTCAATAAAATGAAGAATTGAATTAAATGTAAGTATTAATAGCTACAATTGGCTATTGCTTTTGTCAAGTTCTTTGTTTTCTAGGTTTGTAACTTGCTTGAAGAGGATATTGCACTCCCCTTGACAACACTGAGAGGGTGCTTTTAGTTAAGTGTGCTTACATGGGGTTCGTGGACTAAATCTATTCTGGTTATCTATTGCTGTATAACAAGTAACCCAAACTTAGTGGCTAAAAAGAAAAATAACAATTATTATAAATATTATGTAAGTATTATGTATAACAATATTCTCTAGAAAGGTCTTCTTAATTTGATCTATTATTGTTTCCCTACTTTTTTTCAATTATCATTCCTGATTTTAATTCTAGTCTTGTTAACTCATTGACTTCTAACTTCTAGCATCAGGTGATACAATTTGAAATCCAATTATAACCCCTGAGTTCCAGTTCTAGCACTTTTATAAAAGTTCTTGGTTGAGAATAAGATGATAATAGGTGTTCAGATATTATTTGTATAAGCAATAGCAAACATATAGAAAGACATTAATTTTTGGTGATGCTGGAAATTGAACTCATGCATGGTAAGCATGTGCTCTACCACTTATTCCTGTATAGGTTTTATTTCGTCCTCTACTCTAGGTCATATACATGACAGAGGATGAGGAAATCTGTAGCCTTGTTGATGGTACTACAGTTTGCATGATTGTCACAATGGTTTAATTTCATATTTTTTCTTTTCAGAAGTTACCAAATGTATACAGAAAGAAGATTTTCATTCTTTAGTGTACTGTGGAAACAAAAGTTACAGATTTAACATAATAAGTAATTTTTCATTCAGAAATGTGAATCATACCAGGTGATGTGGTCCCTGAAGGTCATGGTTGCCTAATGACAACACCGATTTCTGTGAAGCAGGTGTCTCACTAGAATAACTGAAATTATTTTAGCAGAAGTGTAAATAGCTTATAATTTATAATTGCATCTCAGGTGTGTATGTGACTTTTTTCTCTCATACTGAACTTAAGTTAGTTTATAAAACTCCATGTCTACCCACCTAAAGTAACTTAATTACTTTCAGACTTATATGTGATCAGCTCAGAATTTAAACTTAATTAATTCAGTATTTTTAATTTTCCCATTCTTCACTCTAATGAAGGGCATTCTAAGTTTCTGGAGAATTTATACAGAATTCATATGTTTTCCTAGCTGTAACAGTCAATTATAGCTATATAACAAGCCACTCCAGAACTAGGTGGCTTAAAACAATAAACATGGATTATTGCTCACAGATCATCATATGGGTATTTCTCACAGTATCAGCAGGGTTCATTTGGGCATTTGCAACCCTGCTGATTTGTCTGGGGTTCACTCATATGTCTGAAGGTCATGAGTCTACAGTCTGGTCTGTTATGGCTGTTGATGAGATAACTGCATTTTCCCACAAATTATCTTTTATCCTCCAGCAGGACAGCCCAGGCTTATTCATGTGGTAGTGGCCAGGACCCAAAGAGTATGTAGGAAGGCAAAAAGTCTATTGAGACTCAGGCTCAGAACTGGCATACCACCACTGTGCTGCATTTGATCGACCAAAGTCAGTAACAAGATCAGATCAGTTTCAAGAGTTATGGAAACAGATTCCATGTCTTGATGGGGATTACTACAAAATCACATTACCAAGAATATGGCTTTCAGGAGAAATTAATTATTGTAACAATTTTAGTAATCAATCTACTATACTGGCATTGAGGTAGAGGCATCAGATTTATCTAAAACCCTTATCCTTACACATCTCTCTCTAATTTACTTTAGTCTATTTGATTGTTGGATATCAATAACTTTGCATGGATCTACACTAGGCATCCAATTTCCTATGATGGTCTTTGATTATGTTGGCTACATATTCTTTGTTCTTCTTATTCTGATACTAGATTCCTTACAGTATTCATTCTATTGCTAGCCAATTTTGAGGTACTCCTATACTATATTTATTAATTTCATGTTTATTACTATATAACACACTAAACATTCTACTGAGTTATGTTTTCTTTGTCTCTACCAATTAAAATCATTTTGGGAGAGATATTTTTCCTGTTAAAATTATTGCTATATCCCTTGCACCTAGAGCAGTGGCTGAAGCATAATAAGCTCCCAAAGAAGTTAGTTGGATGAACAGATGATTAAATGAGAGGATTCAGTGAGATCACATGCCCATCTACCTACATACCTCCCTAAGGTTTTTTTGTTTGTTTGTTTTTTTATGGTATTGGGGATTGAACTCAGGAGTACTTGACCACTGAGACACATCCCCAGGCCTATTTTGTGTTTTATTTAGAGACAAGGTCACACTGAGTTGTTTTGTGCCTTCCATTGCTGAGGTTGACTTTGAATTCGTGATTCTCCTGTCTCAGCCTCCCAAAGTGCTGGGATTACAGGTGTGTGTCACTGTGCCCAGCCCTCCCTAAGTTTTTATATTTTTGTTACCAGAGATGGGCCTCCCTAAGTTTTTGATTTTTTAGGATGTAAGTCTCAGCCTTTCAAACATTTGGGTCTTAATATGCATGACAAGTCTTCAAAATAAACAAAACAAAACAAAACAATTTGTCTCTCTCCCACATTTGTGGCTCTTGGAGATTGAAAACCAATGTTTAAAAAAAATGTTGTCACTGCTATTTGTCTGTTTTCATTTTTATTTTTTTCAAGAGATTAACATTTTTACTGTATTTATTTTTCCCTTGAAGATGCTGAATGGTGAGGAGAGTATTGGGCTCAAAAACATATAAGGGAACAAAACCCTCATTAATATCTCAAAATATTGTCCTGCTTCATAAGTTAGAGAACAGCCATTCCCATCCAATTACAATTAGTGATTGCTCAGAAGACTGAAAGTTTAGCTGAACTCTGCTATTTCATTGAAATACTTTAATTTTTTTCAGAATGTAATGGAAAAATATCATGTCCAAACTAATTTGTAATGGATAAGATTGCACTAAGTCGAGTGTCAAAATCACAACTTGTTGCTATTTTTAACATTGCCTTTGTAAATCTTCATTAACACTAATGAAAGGAAACACAAGTCAAATTACTGGGAAAATATCAATAATTATATTAAAATAAGTCTAGGTATGACTGAAGATATACAAAAAAACTTACATATCATTTCCCCCTAAATCTAGTCTCAGAATCATTAAGTCATCATCTAGGTTGTTCTTCATACTTTGCTTTTCTGATTTATTTTGAAAGATGTCATATTACTTTTCTTCAACCTTGCATAGTAACAAGTCACTGATTCAAAACTAGAAAGAACTTACTATTAACCATTTGATAAACTCTAACTTTCTGCTGTTCATGTTCAATATTAGCTACAGGTCCAAATTTTCTACAAATCCCAATACCTTTTCCTACATTATGTTCTGTTTTTATCAGGCCTGTGTGATAAGGCTACTGAAAAGCTGTCTTCATGATACAAGAAACTGAAACTCAGTCTATGATGATGTTAAGTGGGCCAGAGAACCTAGCAAAAATATCACACCAGTATAGGGAAGACTTGAGTCAAACTCTATGATAAAGCTAATTACAATTGATACAATAGGGAAGGTATGTGTATTGTAGTGGTCATATTGTCATCAAACCAAACACTTATAGGTATGTTCTCCTTTCACTGCCTTAGACTCGCCATTGCTCACCAGTTTCAAGTATGGCACTGGGCATCTTATTCACTCTGAATAATCAACATAAGCCTGATAAAGCAACCAGATTCTTCTCAGTCTTTCAGAAATATTCTTATTTATTCTAACAAGGAAGGAAGATGACATTTTTTGAGTAATGATTTATGACAGTTTCAGCCCGATGGATTTATCAAAACTGTACCCATTTTGCCTCATGTTGGTAGAAGGGAACCTTTTTTTCTCATTTAATTTTTGTTTGGATACCATTAATACAGATAAACTGTTGGTTTTAGATAAATGTTACTTGAACTTTAGATTGTAGAATATCAATGTATGTTCTGAATTATAAGATCCAAACTCTTAGAAACTTCATAGAGATTATTGTTTATGGGAGTGTTTAGAATTGCATAAATAAACCTTGGCATGCAAAACTTTTGACTCGCCATTGCTCACCAGTTTCTTTTTTTAAGTATGATGAAAAAATTAGTTACCTTTACTACTATTTATGATATTTTTTGCCAGTCATTATGTGTGTTCTGTATTTGTTGATGGATGAAAAAACAGTTAACTTCTAGATTTGCCTAAGGAGTATTATCTTCTTTGCAGAAGATTTCGGTTGTTGTTATTGTTTTTGGCAAGATGCAGCAGAAATGGCAGAAAAACGTAAGAATGATAGGGGGAAATAATTCTAGATTTTAGGCACACATAAACAGTGGGAAGAGTGATACTTTTCAAATTGAAATTTCTACACTCAACAATGATATGGAGCAGTAAAAGATAAAAGAAGACAGTATTTGAGGGAATTATGGACAAAGACATATTGCCTTGTATGTGATTTGAAGCAAGGAAGAATTACAGAGTATATAATATTGTTAGTGCTATAATGTGTACTTTGTTTCAGAAAAGGACAATTGATTTGTATCATAGCTCTTGAAACAAAAGTTTTATTTTGTAAGAATTTCACATCTTCGAAACTGGGCCAATGCTATGGACTGAATGTTTATGTCTACCTGGAACTCACATACCGAACTCTAATCCCCAATGTGATAGCATTTGTACACGGGGTCTTTAGGAGGTAATTAGGTCACAGGGATGGAAATTAGTGATGAAATCAGTGCTCTTATAAAAAGAGACATGAAAAGGTTGATGTTTCTCAGTAGTAAAGTATGTGTTTAGTGTGCATGAACCCCTGGGTTTAATCCTGAGGACATGCAGGCGCGCGCGCACACACACACACACACACACACACGAATACAAAAAGAAGGTATCCATTGGTAAATCAGGAAGAGGGCTTAACCAGGAACAGAACTGACTGGCACCTTGATATTGGACTTCCTAGCCTTCAGAACAGTTTTCTGGAGGGAATCATTTGAAAAAAAACCCTCCACTGGTTTTCAGAACAATATTCTATCTTCATTTCTCCCCTAACTCTCTAGATACTTTTTGTTATGTTCCTTTTGCTGGGGGGTGGGGTTATCATTTACCTTTCTACCAGTGTTGACATTTCCAGTTTCCATTAAGATCTCTATTAGAATGATCTCATCTTTTAACTTGATGTTACATACTGCCTATATATTGATAATACCAAAAGTTATATCTCTAAATTGAACACATATGCCCTAAAATCCAGTCCACATGACTGGAGTGACCATATAATTTATTGACAAAAAGGAACATTTGGTGGAAAGTGAAAGATGATACTATTAATAGTTTTTTTGGGGAGAGTTATAGTTTGGATTTTAAATGTCCTCCAAATGTCTATGTGGTAAAAGCTCACTCCTATTGTGGTGCTATTGGGAAGGGGTGGAACCTTCAAGAGGCTGGGCCTAGTGTGTGTGGGGGTGCCTTTGAAGGGGATTGCAAGACCCTGGTCCCTTTTTCTTACTTCCTCACCAAAAGGTAAGCAGGTTTGCTCTGCCACATGCTCATGCCACGACAGGCTGCTTCAACACAAGCTGAAAGCAACAAGATTAACCAAACATGAACTGAAGCCTCAACTGTGAGCCAAAATAAAACTCTCCTTGTAAGTTGATTATTTCATGCATTTGTTGAAGTTACAGAAAGCTAACTAACACATGGGGCAACAGTCTAAAATAAGTATCCTGGTTTCCAAGAGCCTATTGGAAAGTTCTACTTGGGTGTCTTTTAGGGATACAATGTGTAGTAGGCTGAGAGAACTCAACTTCTTCCTCCTTCATTCTCATCTTCAACAAAATCATCTTCTCCAATTGAGTAAGCCAGAAATATGGTAATTATCTATATCTACTTCTAATCTCTTATCTTTTCCTTCATGTGTCACTAAATTCTGTCAAACACATTTGCCTTGGTAATAACCTCTAAATCTTTGCAATGTCTCTATGTCTATTGCTTTTGCTTCATTTGAGGCTCTCAATTTCTCATCTGGATTTACAAAATAACCTATTAATAGATTTGTAGGCATTTTTTCCTTATTTCGTTTAATCCTTTTTTAACATTGTTGCACATTGTGTGTGTCTTTTTGTGTGTATGTGTTTTAAATACCCCAAGCTCCTTCCAAGTCTCTTTCAGGTTTAAATATAAATTCCTTAATAGGATGTGAAAACCTTATGTGCTTGGTTCTTGTGTAACTTTCAGCTTCTTTTATCATCACTCTTCACCTAAACCACACCTTTATGTCTGATCCTCCCTCAGCACCCTGGGGAGTTTCTCTTCTGCTCCTTCATTCTTTAATTCATCATCATCATTTTTCAAAGCAATTATTGGATACAAATTCTCCCAGAAACTGTTTCAGAATCTTTCTTGGATACCTACATTTATTCTTTCCTATAAAGTTAATTTGGTTACCTCAAATATTTAGGTATCTCTACTTAATATCTTTTTAAAAAATGATGTGAAATTTACATAAAGGGAAATACATGGGTCTTAACTGAGTATTAAATGAGTTTTGACAAGTGTATGTACCCAATTATCCAACACCACAATCAATATAGAAAACATTTACATGACCCGTAAGTTACCTTTTGTCCAATTCCAGTTCACCTCCACAAACCATACTATCTATTGTTGTTTTTTACCACAATAGATTCATTTTGCCCTTTCTCTAATTTAATATAAATGACTTGCTTTTACTAGAAAATAAACCAATGTTTGTGGTTATAAAGGACATCACATAATCAGACTTTTAGTGAACACAGTTGATTTAAATGTCTAATACTGATTAAGAAAACTTTCCAAGTATTTCATAGCATGTTTATTATAAGAATCAGAAATTATGCTCACTTTTGTAGGCTGGTCTTACACTTTCATAAACTGCCTAAAGCCTGTATTTCTAGAATTTAATAGTATCTTCTTTTTCTCCTTTAAAAATGAGGGCGAGAATGGGTGTCTGCCTCATTCAGCAAGATTCTGCTTAATAAGGCATACTTGTAATGTTAGAAAATATGCCAACTATGAACCAGAATGAATGTAACTTGAGCAAGAGTTCTAATGAGGTCTGCAGGGGCAATTGCGTTTTAGAATTCCAAATAAGGAGAAGCTAATTGTCAGCCAAATTTACAGTCAAAGGAGAAGGATCCGTGACTATATTAATGTTGAGATTGGGAACTCTATTGCATATTAGAATGAAAATATTGTGTGTCCTCACACAATACTTATTGATTAAGGCTACTTTTATAACAAAGATTCCTACTTAAAAATGTAGGGGAGTCTATTGTCAAATTTTAAAGCAAGTAGATTCAAACGAAGGCCAGAAGTTTATCTAGTTTACCACTATAAATGGTTGCTTGACACTAAGAAGGGAGTCTGGCATATAATAGACACTTAATAAATAGTAAATAAATAAACAAATCATTTTTCTTTAATGTTTTGAAATAGCTATTGAATTTTTGAGTATGCTGTCATATTTAATAATCTTCTAAGGAAAAGAAGTACTTTCATTTCTTAAAATAATATCTGTTCAACTTTCTGGTGGAATATTGTGTGTAGAAAATGGAAGACTTTTTGAGGGCCTAATGAGCCTTGCTGGTATTATTGAAGAAGTTTTTATAGCTTCAAATGATGTGCAGTTGGAGCCAGACTACTTCCACATGACATAGAGGTTAAAACAGCCAGCAGTTTTTCAACTTTTGGCCAAAGCAATACATTTCTACCCAACCATAGTTCAAGCTCCCTTCAGCAGCCATCTCCACACACAGTTGCCCTTCAATTGTTAGCCTCTGAAGGGCTATACTTTTGGAAAAAAATATTATTTTTCATTTCCTCAATATAACCTATAAACTATATGTATACCCCATATTTTTATGAGATTGCTATAGAACTGAGAAAATAGGTATTGACTGAAGCAAGGGACTAATTCTGATACTTCCTTTTAAGAACCAAGGATAGTTTGTCAGACTATATGGAGTTGTAGCTAAGCTGGTGAATGTTGCAGGCTGCAAAGTCATTTTGCCTCCAAGGATTTAAAAATAATGTCTATATGAATGGATATCATTGCAAATTGTGCATCTCAATAAGAATGTGTTGTTGATTCAGGTGAGCAGGTATTTTGTGCATATTTCACTGGAGAGTTTAGATCCCATTAAAGTAATAATTATATATGTTCATGAAATATGGGAAATATGTCATTGGGGAGTTTGATGTGACATTGTAGAATTAATACAATAAAATTAATTATTTGAATATAGGAAGGAAGAAAAGTAAGGAGTGTGGCTTACTGAGTTACCTTGATAAAGTCATTTGACTTCCTTGTATATCAAGACACTTGTTTATATTATGAAAGGGTTATGTTTTTTAGCTTTGGAAATCCTCATATCTTTTACTGTCAGTTGATCAGTTGATCCTTACAACAAGAAGAGGAAAGACAGAAAGTGGAATTTTAGAGATAATTATCAATCTACTTAAGAAATTGAGGAGAGGGCTGGGGCTATAGCTCAGTGGTAGAGCGCTTGCCTAGCATGCATGAGGCACTGGGTTCGATCCTCAGCACCACATACAAATAATAAATGAATAAAATAAAGATCCATCAACAACTAAAAAAATATTAAAAAAAAGAAATTGAGGAGATTAACTAGTGAATAAGAAAAAAATATCTTCTTAGAGGAAATTTTAAAGCCTATAAAGTAAACAAGGGTATTAATTCCTTAAATTCTGTTAAGTTGTCACATATTGTTCTGTTTGCGTTTCAGTGATGTTTAAATTACCCTAAAATTTCTTTTGAAATGAGTATTGGGTAATTAAATATATAACTGTTAAATTTCTATAGTGAAGTCATCAGAAGGGGAGAGACTGTGGAAAGAAGGTTGGAGAAAGAATAGAAACAATGATTAAAAGCAAATAAACTCACATCAAAACTAAAAGGACTCCTTTTTAGGGCAACACAAGTTCTTAAAACACTTTAAGTACAACACAGGGCAACTAGTTACTTTATAATTATAAATTGATTTTGGCCAGGGAAATGAAGTGTTCTAACAGAGATCTTTTCTGCTCAGCAAGTAGAGTTGAAATGTAAGAAAACAGCAATGAAAGAAGCTCATGCTGTGTGCAAGGCTAAAGCACTGCCATTATGGAGCACCATGGGCCCCATGGGCTGGGGTAGATGACGCTTAAGCATTAGTTCATATTTTTCCAATTAAGCATAAGTTGTGTTTCTTTATGTGCTACAAAAGAGTTAGTCATTTAGTCCCCATAAGGAGCATTTTATCAAAAGCAACGATTATAGCCAGAGACAAAGGAGCCTGTAACTGGATTATAGGCCTCCCTCATTCTAACAGGACTCAACTCCATACATAACTAATTGTGATGTAACAGTAATAGCTTTTGGAATGAAAATAGTTGTCAATAAAAGGGGAAGCTGGCAAGATATTATGAATGAAATGGTGGTGAGGAATTAAAGTATAATGCATCAAAACTTTTATAAAATCTTATAGCTAAGCATGAGTGAAATGAGCAGATATATAACATAAGCATTTAATATTGAACTTGGTTTGTTTCTTACCCTTTTATTTGTTTAGTTTATGTTAATTTTCTTTCTGGGTCTGAGACTTGGATGAGGTGTCTCAAATAAGTCAGATATCTTCCAGTTTCAACTTTAGATTTAAATTACAGATGGTTTATTATATTATGCTTTAGTCTGAAATCTGTTTTGTGCCTACTAAAGTCTGTGTAATATTTGTCCTCAAAAGGAAAAGGAACCTCCCACATATATCATTGCAATTTTGTACAGGTCCCTCCAGGTTATAGAAATGGCAAGCCCAATGATACTACTTCTCTAGATATATAAAGGGTGCTTATCTGATTCATACAGGCCTTGCTCTTTAAGGGCACCAAATGTGATCCAATGCCCAACTAATATGAGTACAGTCTAGTCATTATATCCATTTCTCTTTCTTTTGCAATATAATGTGGTGATTGTGAATTTAATTTTGGATTTCAAAAAACATCTATGTTTAAGGCCCACTACTTGTAATAACTAGTTATGTTTCTCATATGAAAAAGTAAAGATAACAATAGTTTATAGCATCATTGTGGAGGAATAAAAGGAGATAATGAACATAAAGTGATCATTAGATTACCTGACACAATAGATTCTTAAGAGATTTTAATTATTGTTATTGCAAAGTTTAATTTGGCAACCCAGAAGGTAATTAACCCTTCCCTTCAGATTCCATTCAGTATTTCATGCATATGTGCCTCTCAAATTTTGGTCAAATTAAAAGTTCTTTCATATTAGAACCCTAATTAAAGGAACCAAAAAGAGGAATGCTTTGTTTCTTCAGAATACAAAATGAAAATACTGAGTAATAGTTTGGAGTCATGGATGTTGCTTCCTCATTCTATCTAATGGTGCAAATTCTATGTCCTTGTCATGTCATTGCTGCTTTTTCACTGTGGCTGGTAGTGCAATGAGAGGATGGACAGTTCCATGATACTTCAAACATAATTGTGTACCAGAATAATATTTTTGAAATGTCAACCTATGCATCTTTACTCTGCATTTCCTTCTATCCTTACACTTTCCTGTGCTTGGATAGCTATGCTCATTGACTAACTGTATTTATGGTAGAAAGCAGAAGTGAGTTCTGGGTGTTTGGATTCCAAAAACTTAAGTTTTGGAGGGGAATGGTAAATCATGGGGCATAAACAATCATTTTGGAGAAATTGGTAAGTAATAAAGTAAAATTTTAATAGGCAGATGCTCAAATGAGAAAAAGACAGTTATAGGGCAGCCATGGGAACTCTTTTGGGTTTCAAGAGAAGGATTCCTGGGACCTACTGATACCTCAGAAGGATTCCTGGGACCTACTGATATCTCAGGCAGAAATACAAGAGTAGAGGTCATTTGTAGGTCCATGCCTATCTTTTCCTTTTTCTGGTGAGAATACAGGGAAGCAGGTGATGTGCCTGTGTGGTAAGAGGGCGGATTTGAGACCCAGTCACAGAATTTCCTTGTGCTCAGTGCAGGGCAGGAGAATATTTTGCACAGCCCTGACTATGGCAGAAACCTGGTGCAAAGAGCTAATGCATCTGAAGAAGGCTTGTGACTGGGACAGAGGTTTTAAACAGTGCAAGGCAAACCACACACACAAAAAGGGTGGCAATGTGGATGTTACAATAGAATCATCATGCAAGAATATTATACCCAACCCAATACCTTGTCAGTGTGCAGGTCACCCACCTTCGTTGAATTTCCTGACATTTCAATTTCCATCTAATGGCAGACTGAGCAATCAATGTATAGTGTTGGTTCAGATATAGAAAGTCTTGAGTTCGTGGAATGCAATTGGACATAGAACAATCATTCACATGCTCAATCTATTACAAAGACTGCTAGCTGAATACCATACTGGCACTGGCCAAATCTCAGTCCTGCCAAAACACTGCATTTCTGGAGGAAAACAGGCAAGAACAAAGGTTTGAAAATGTTAGAACATCTTCTGGGGAGGCAGAAAATAAAATGGTTTTGAATCCCCCAATGCACAAACATAGTTTGGGGAACTGAACTCCAAAGAGCATGTCAGGAATAAAGGTGGACATCAACCTGATTTCAATTTTACTCCACAGCAAGGGCAGAGATAATGGCAAAATAAGTGGGAGAGAACTGTCATTTTGGATGAGTATATTCACTCCAAGAATGTATGCAAGAGAAGACAGATCTCTTTCAGTGATTTCACTTCACTTAAAAGGCAGATGAAGCTAGGTGCATCTTGTCCTGTGTCACCAAAAAAATCATGAAAGGTAATGAAGCTTTGCCACAAGCCAAATGAGAGCTAGGATCCCAACTTTGTGGGTTTGGTTCTTTGAAATGTTTGTATGCCAACTGCACTGATATTAATGAGAGTACCAACGTGCTGCAAGCTTGAAGTTACAGCTGGTTCTGAAGAGCATACCTTAATTAAGAATAGTATTTCTCCAATCTGACTGATGACAAAAATCTCCTGGGTATTTTTTAAACTATCCATTCCTAGGCCTAACTCCATACCTAATGCATCAGGATCTCTAGAGGAGGAGCTCCATATTTATATTTTTTCATGAATATGTCAGATGACTCTTAAGAAAAAGCAAAGTTAGGTGAAGCATAATTTAACATACAAAATATTACTCAGTGTATGTTAATAAGAAACATTTTGGAGTAAGGCCTAAGAAAAATGGCTCTGGAGGTTAGTTGGGTTTGATTCTGTGCCTTGGTTTTGTCCCTTATTGAATGGGGCTAGTAAATTCTACTTCTTGAGGTTGTTGTATAAAGCACTAGATAAGTACCTCACAAGTAATAAGCACTTCACAAATGTTACTTATCATTATGAATCTTTTTGAATGTTCCATCATGATTGAACAGGTTAGGTTATGCTTATTGAAAAATAGCAATAGCTAATATTTCTACATGTTATTTATGGCTTTTAAATGTATCATTTTATTTACTTTTCAAAGCTTCAAGACACAAGCCTTGAGAAACCCATTTAATCAGTAAATTCTGTTTCAGAAGAGTTAGGTAGCTTATTGAAAGTGCCCAGCTAGAAATTCTAGAGTGTATCTTGCTGTCTGGAACACACAGCATAATATTAACAAGTACTGAGCAGCACTTCTTGAACTTCAATATTCATAGGAATCACCTGCAGGACTTAAGCAAGCACAGATTCTGATTCAGTAGATTCGAGATGGGCCTGAGATTCTGCATGTGTAATGACTTCCAGGTGATGCTGATAATGCTGTCCCACAGACTATTCTTTGAGAAGCAAAATATTTAAGATTACCATAATATTTCTAAAGTATGTCAGACATGCCAGCTACAGTTATGCTTATGAGGACTCTCTAAAGGGCAGTATATTTTTGCTTCCTGGGAGCAAATAGAAATTTTCCTTTGATACAATGTAATCTCAGTAAAGGGTTATCTACATGGTGAAAGAATGACCACCTTGTTTTAATTAAGCAAGTCAAAATACTGCCATATGTACTGTGCATGATATTCCAATGCTAAGAACACTGAAGTTCAGTAATATTCATATAGCACAAAACTACACAGGATATTATTTAATATTACAAGCTGTGAGGCATTTTAGGGTCTTATAGATATGCTGCAATCATTACCCTGGCAAAAAGAAGCAGAGCTGGATAATAGAGATGTCCAATTGATAGAATGCTCCATAATCCAGCTTTCAGAGTATTTTGGTGATGATATCCAGATGAACTTGGAAAGATGACACAACAGAAATACATGGACCAATATTCCATTATCAGTCTTTGAACCATCCAGCTAGATTCAGTTTATCTATTCTCTGTCATAGAAGCCAAATGAACAAGTATAAGCTATTACCTCAATTTGTAATTGAAAGGCTGTGTGGCATAGAGATTTACTGGGTATCTGCTGCAGTATCAATTATATTAAAAATAAATGCTCAACTACACACACTTTCAGAAAGTGTACTGGAAAAGAAATCAAACTGTGGAGGCGTTTATGTATGTTAAAACCTTCACATACTCAGCAAAAATATGTCTGAGTATGAGAGAATTGAACTACAGTTCATTGGCCTTTAATAAAGTTATTTAGCTCTAATCCTTGGGTGGATATAAGAAAATCAGAAGTGCTTGATTCAGACAGACACCAGCTAAAATGAAAAAAAAAAAAGTGTGGAACTCAAGGAAAAGGTAATGCTACACAAGCTTTATCAAATCCTCCCTTCGAACACTGTAATTCTCAATAAATCTCAGCATGACAGTTCAAAATAAAACAGGGACATGACAAGACAATAACTCTTGGAGCATTAGAGTAAAGGACAATAAGTTTTCTTTCTTCTCCTAGTGCTTTCACTAGGATTCTCCCAAAGCATCTGAGGGAGCCAAAGAGATAATATAATTTATTCTTGCGTGTACAGAGACTGATTTTCTTTTTTTTTTCTTTTTCTTTTTTTGGTACTGGAGATTGAACTCAGGGGCACTTGACCACTGAGCCGCATCCCCAGCCCTATTTTGTGTTTTATGTAGAGACAGGGTGTCACTGAGTTGCTTAGCACCTCGCCATTGCTGAGGCTGGCTTTGAACTTGCGATTCTCCTGTCTCAGCCTCCCTAAGTGCTGGGATTACAGGCTTGTGCCATCGCTCTCGGCTCAGAGACTGATTTTCTTTCCTTCTTTTTGTGGCCTCAACCCAGACAGCATTGTTGTTACTGAACTTCTCTTTTAATACCTTAACTGTGAGTGGGAAAGGAAGTATGAGCTACCTGTGATAATAGCGCTGTCTAGAAGCAACCACAAAATCTCCCTGGTATACAACAATCAGTATGCATTGATTTCACTCATGAGTCTAGTGATTGACTAGGAGTACACACTGCTATGTCTGTTCTATTCTGTTAGTCAAAAAACGAGGCTGATCTCAAAGTTCAGGGGTGAGGAAATACACTCCAACTCTATGAGAATGAACTGCAGAGTTCTAGTGCCTGGAAACAGCAATTTTGTAGATTTCTGCTGTTAATGTAACATATGTTGGAAGAGACAAGGACCTGAAACTTAGGTTTTGAATAGAAATGACCTGTACAGGAAGGGAAAGAAAACAAAGATGAATAAGCTTGCCAATTAAAATACATGATACTTAGTTAAATGTGAATTTCAGATAAACAATATATCATGAAATATTTAGTGATTGGCTACTGGTAACTGGTCTATATTGTGTCCCTGCAGTATTTGGGACATACTAAATAATTATTCATTATTTCTCTGAATTAAGATTTAATTCAGTGTTTATTATGCTTTTCTACATAAATTTGACAACCCTAAAGATGAAGCTATTGAGAGTTATAATTGCATGTCCAAAAGCCAAGGAAGGATGACAGATAAAACAAGTTCTGCAATGATATTTTGTTTTCTGCCTCCCAAGAAGATTCTCTACCACATTCAAACCTTTGTTCTTGTCTGTTTTACTTCAGGAACACTTTTCTGACAAAACAAATACTTGGCAAATGCCAGTATGGTATCCAGCTAGCAGTCTTTGTGTTAAAATAGGCATCTGAATGATTGGTGTATGTCCATGAATACCAGTTCAATATTTTAATTATTGCCCCTGGTTACTGGCAAATATGAAGGCACCTGACTGTTAGATGATGATGTAGAGCCACTGAAAAAGCTGATAATTTGGTGCCTTACAAAGCATTAATATGTCCATGTGTCCTAAAGTATTTATATAAAAGTGAGGCTAATACATTTCAAGAAGAAAGGATAGATTGTGTAACTCTCTTAGCAAATACAAAAGCTGGATAGTTTCAGGAAATATCATTCTTAGCAATTTTTAAGCCTATTAATTCTTATCTAGCTGTTAATTGTTTATTGCTACACATCAACTTAGTGGTTTTAAACAACACCCATTTATTATCTCATAATTCCATAGGTTAGAAATCCAGCCTGACATGCTTAGGGCTTCTCAGCTCAGGGCACCATGGGTGGAAATCAAGGGGTCTGTCACCTAGGTAGAATTCCTATTTGAAGACTCTAGGAGAAATCTGCATCCAAGTATATTTTAGGTTGCTGGCAGAATTCAGTTACTTGCAGTTGTAGGACTGAGTTCTGTATACTTTTACTGGCTGTCAGCAGGGGCCACTTCTTGGCTCTTGAGGCCACCCACATAGCTTACATGTGATACTTTTTATCCTCAAGCCAGTGATTGTATATCCTCAGATCTCTGATTTCCTCTCCTGCATTCAGCCAAGGAAAGCTTACTTTCTTCATGGGCTCACGTGTTTAAGTCAGGCTCACCTGGATTCTTTCTGTATCTGAAAGGCAACATACTGTAAAATTCATTCACAGCACTGCTGTGCCTAGGTTAGTGTTTGCTTGAATAACTGGGAGAAGGTAAATATACACCAGAGGATTAAGAATCTTGATTGGGCATCTTAGAATTCTGCATACCACACTGGCCATGCTTTTTGGGGTCTTTACAGCCTATGTCCCACTCCAGGAGGCTTCTTTCCCATCCCTCAAATCCATTTAAACATGTGAAGCAAGAACTCTTCTTAGAAATGATAATTTCTTTCTTCATTATCTTAATTTACCAGGAATGGTTCAGCACCCCATATAACTAGTATCCTGAATTAACCCAGATGCAATTTTTGAGTCTCTGTGTGACCTACTGCAGTAATTTTCTGTTGTGAGCTTCTTTATTGTATTTTATATTAAATGTGTCTTCAATAGCAGGCAAAAAGAATATTTATTTTTCCCCATCTCTCCTAGTTTCCCATAGCAAAAGATCTTGTGATTCATTTTTTCCAGTTTAATTGTGAAATACATTTTCTCTAATTTTATATCATTTGCATGATTATTTTATCATTTTTAAACTAAAAAATTATTGGTGCATTATAATTATACATAATAGTGGGATTTGTTCTTATATATTTTTACATACACACAGTATAACAATATAATTTGGTCAATTTGAGCATGTTTATTTTATATGTTAAAATATTTCATAATGGCATGAGCTACACACACAGTCTTATTGCTGGAAGAGAGGTTTGTTGTCCCTATGCAGTTGCTGGTTAGTGTCAGAAATTGGTTCCATGTTAATTTCTTTTATGATGATTAACACCTAAGATTTATTTGCAGGCTTTTCATTTTGCTGCATGCATGTAGATTATCTATTTTTCCTCAGGGCTCTGACTTTCAGAAACCTCATAATTAATTCTCATTCCATTTATTCCAGAAGATGGCGCTCCTGCTACTTCTGCAGCAAAAGAACTTTTTAGGAAAAAGAAAGCCTCAGTAGGATGTTTTAGCATTTTATAATAATACACCAAGTATCCATATTGGCAAACATATATTTTTAAAATGACATTTTAAAATGCCTACTATATTATTTTCCCTCTGTATGCTGAGTTTCATTTTTATAGAAGAAATAATTACAACTCATGCTCATTAAAAGAAATATGTTAAAGCAAAAGGAGTAGAGACCCTCTGTGCTGCTCTGTTACCAGAATCAAGACTCAGTTGGTAACTGATCTGAATAGTTATTACTTTAAGAAGATGGCTGTGGTGTCTGATATTAGTAGACAGAGACCTTCTTAACTGATTCTACATTGAATAATGATGTCACCAGTGGTGTTCACTTAAAGCATGACCCATGCACATTGCCATTAATAGAAATTTGAGCACCCACTGTTGTATTATTTACCCTTTAAAGAGTTAAAAAAAATCTACACTAGCACTTCTGAAGTATTTAGTAACTATTAGAGATCAAACACTCTTTTATACCTGGAAATCTCAGATCAGAATTTAAAATTTGGTATTCAGCTATTTAAGGGATAGCTATCTTACCAGTGCATCAAACCCTATTAACAAGTATTATAATATTCTTCCATTATTTTCTTTCATTTGAGGCTTATTGTAGAAGCACAATACAGGGAAATGGGAACTAAAATTTTAGTGGCAACATGAAATCAAAAGGAAAATGCTATTGTTTGCCTAAAGTAGGAGGCCTAAAAACAAATAAATGATATTGGAGAAAGTAATGTATTTTTTAAAAAATATATTAATTTCGTGATAAGTTTTATGCAGTAATGTGAGTCATTGCTTTATCTCTGGCACCTAGAATAGTGCCTGGCATAAATTGTGTTTTGCAAATATTTATTTAATTAGTGATATGTTATATCAGTTTTTCCTCACAAAAAATACCATGTCATTTTTCAGATTTTTTGTTTTGTTTTGTTTTTGCAGTACTGAGGATTGAACCCGGGGGGCACTCTCTACCATTGAGCCATAGCTCCAGCCCTTTTATTTAAAAAATTGTTTTGAGACAGGATCTCACTATGTTGCTAAAGGTCTTGATAAATTGCTGAGTCTGGCTTTAAATTTGCAATCCTCCTGCCTCAGCTGCCTGAGTCACTGGAATTCCAGGCATGTGCCTGGCTGTTATCTAAGTTTTATAGCTTATAAAACAGACTTAGAGAAGTTAAGTAAATTTCACAATGTTATTGATGGAAGAAAGTTTTATTGCCCCTATGCAGTTGCTGGTTAGCATGAGAAATTGGTTCCATGTTAATTTCTTCTGTCATGAGTAAGTGGCAGAGTTGAAACTCAAATTTTGGTTATCTGTCTCCCACATCTAACTTTTATGCCTTCATATCATGAATAGTATCATGAGCACAGAATGGTCACATAATGTTTTCAAGGTTATAATACCAGAACACAGTAGAGCCAGGATTCAAAAACAATTTTAATCATAAAGTCATTGTTTTTAATTACTACAGTAACTGGTGAACCACATCTATGGCTGAGCATTTTTTTTCTTTTTAAAAATATTATAGGAAAAAATCACAAAATTTCCCATCTTTGCAATGTTTCTGGTATAATTCCTAGGTCTTTGATCTACTTTGAGTTGACTTTTGTTCAGAGTGAGAAATAAGGGCCTACTCTCAGTCTTCTATATGTAGAGATCTAGTTTTTCTCAGTGACATTTGTTAAAAAGGCTGTCTTTTCTCTAATGTATGTTTTTGGCATCTTGTCAAGGATCACATGACTTTATCTGTGTGGGTTTGTCTCCATATTCTGTTCTATGCCATCCATTAATGTGTCTGTTTTTATGTCAGTACCATGCTGTTTTTGTTACTTATAGCTCTGTAGTATAATTTGAAATTGGATATTGTAATGCCTCCAGCATTGCTCTCTTTGCTCAGAATTGTTTTGTTTATACTAGATCTTTTATTCTTCCACATGAATTCTAGGACATTTTTATTATTCTGAGAAGAATATTACTAATATCTTGATGTGGATTGGATTGAATCTGTAGTTCAATTAGGTAATATGACATTTTTAACAATATTAATTCTGTCTATCCATGAATACAGGAAGTCATTCCATCTTCTAGCATCTTCTTTTATTTGTTTCTTCAGTATTTTCTAATTTTCATAGCAGAGATCTTTCACCTCCGTGGCTAGATTTATTCCCTCCCTCTCTCCTTCCCTCCCAGCCCCCCCCTTCCTATTGTGAATAGGAATAATTGTGTAATTGTTTTCCTGATTTCTTTTTTGGAACATTCATTATTAATGTATAGAAAAGCTATTGACCTTAATTTTTTTTTGTAGTTGTAGATGGATAACATGCTTTCATTTTATTTATTTTTATGTCGTGCTAAGGATAGAACCCAGTGCCTCACGCATGCTAGGCAAGTGCTCTGCCACTGAGCTACAACCCATCCTGCTATTGACTTTTGTATGTTGATTCTTTTGGGTACTGGGGATTGAACCCAAGGCCTGGCACATGCTAGGCAAGTGCTGTACCTCCTGAACTATACCTTCAGCCCTGTATGTTGATTTTGTATCCTGCTATTTTACTGAATTTCTTTGGCAACTCTAGAAATCTCATGGTGGAACTTTTTGGATCTTCTGATTATGGGATCATATTACTTGCAATGACAATTTTACTTCTTCCTTTTATACTTGTACTCCTTTTATTTACTTTTATTGCCTAATTGATATGGCTAAATTTCAAGTACTATATTGAATAAGAACAGTAAGAGTGGACACACTTGCCCTGTTCCTGATTTTAGAGGAAATGCTTTCCAATATCTCCTGCTCAGTATGATGTTGGCTCTGGGTTTATTGTATATAGCCTTTATGATGCTCAAGTAAGTTCCTTCTATTACTCATTTTTTCAGTGTTTTTAATCATGAATGAGTGCTTAATTTTGTCAAAGGAGTTTTTCTGCATCTATTGAGATGATCATATGATTTTGACCTTCATTCGATTTATGAATTGAATTACATTTATTTATTTGCATATGCTGTACATTCCTTGAATCCCTGGAATGAAACCAACCTGATCATGATGTATAATTTTCTTACTTTGTTGTTAATTATAGTTTGCCAATATTTATTAATGATTTTTGCATCTATTTTCATTGAAGATATTGGTCTGTAGTTTTCTTTCCCTGATGTGTCCTTATCTGGATTTGGTATCAGAATGATCCTAGCTTCATAGAATGATTTAGAAAATTCAGAAATGTTCCCTTATTTTATTTCATGGAATAATTTGATGTGATTGGCATTAGTTATTCTTTAAAGATCTGGTAGAATTCAGCTGAGAATCCATCTGGCCCTGAGCTTTTCTTTGTTAGGCGGCTTTTCATTACTGCTTCAATTTCATTGCTTGTTATTAGTTTGTTTAGGTTTCCTATATTCTCTTGATTAATTTTTGGCAGGTTGTATGTGTCTAGAAATTTGTTAACTTCATTGAGATTTTCCATTTTATTGAAATGTAAGTTGTCAAAATAGTCCCTAATTATCATCTGAAATTCTGTGATGTCTATTTCTCTTTTCTTCTCTAATTTTATTAATTTGAGTCTTCTCTCTTGATTGTTTAGACTAAGCATTTAACAATCTTGTTTATCTTTTCAAAGAACCAACTATATGTTGCATTGATCCTTTACATTTCTATTCTCTATTTCATTAAGTTTGTCTGGTATCTTAATTATTTCCTTCCTTGTATTGGTCTTAGAGTTTTTTAGCACCTTGAGATGCAATTTTAGGTTGTTTATTTGGGATTTTTATTTCTTTTATTTCTTTTCTTTTTTGTTTATGTAGACAGTCATAAATGTTCCTCTTGGAACTGTCTTCATAGTGTTCTGGAGATTCTGGCATGTCATCTCTGTTATTGTTTGATTCTAAGATTTTTAAAAATTTTCTCCTAACTTTTTTTTTTTTTGGTACTTGGCTCAGGGGCACTCCAGCACTGAGCCACATCCCCAGCCCTCTTTTGTGTTTTATGTAGAGATAGAATCTCACTGAGTTGCTTAGCTCCTCGCCTTTGCTGAGGCTGGCTTTGAACTCACAATTCTCCTGCCTCAGCCTCCCTAACTGCTGGGATTACAGGCTTGCGCCACTGTGCCCGGCTTAATTTTCTCCTAATTTTTTTCTATGACCTACTGATCATTTAAAGTGTATTGTTCAATCTCTGTGTTTATATAGATTCTGTAGTTTTTATTGGTGTTGATTTCTAATCCCATTCCATTATTATCTGATAAGATGCAAGAAATTATATAGACTGCATTTGCGAAGACTTTGTGGTCTAAAATATGGTCTATTGGAGAATGTTATACGAGTATCTGAACATTCATCAGTTGTTTGATGAAATATTCTGTAGATGTATTCTCATTTGATTTATAGTATTTTTTTTTCATTTGAAGTGTCTTTATTGATTTTATGTCTGAATTACCTATCTTTTGGTGAGAGAGGTGGTCTGAAATCATCCACTATTATCGAATTGGAATCTATTTGAGCCTTTCTATTGAGTATTGTTAGTTTTATGTAATTAGGTGTACTAATGTTTGGGACATAAATATTTACTATTATTATATCTTCTTGTTGAATTGTTCCCTTCACCATTATATAATGGTTTTCTTTGTCTCTTCTGATTAATTTTGGCTTGAAGTCAGATATGATAGAGATGATAGTATCTACCCCGTTTTTTTTTTTTAATTTTTAACTGTTCTTTTTAGTCCCTGTGTGCTTTTGAGCTCTATTTGCATGGATTATCATTTTCTATCCTTTCACTTGCATCCTGTGAATATCTTTACCTGTGAAGTGTGTCTCTTTCAAGAACTATAGCTGGATCTTGTTTTTTAATGCATTGTTCTAATCTATATTTTTTAATTGGAGAGTTCAGATCATTTATATTCAGGGTTATCATACAGAGATGCTTATTGTTTCCTGACAATTTATTTCTGGTGTTTAATTAGATCCCAATTCTCATTTGCTTAACTACTCTTCTAATAAAATTTATTTTTTCCTCAGCTCTGCTGTTTGGTTCATCTTCTTTTGTGAGTGGGGCTTCTTTAAGTATCTTTTGCAATGTCGGCTTTGCAGTCATGAATTCTTCTAGTTTATGCTTGAAGGGTAGTTTAATCTTGAAGGTTTTGATTTCTGTAGGATAGCTTTGCTGGATATAACAATTGTGGTTGGCAGTCATTTTCTTTCAGGGCTTGAATCATGTCCTCCCAAACCTATCTGAATTTTTAGGGTTTCTCTCTTGAGGTTTTTAGAATTGTATTCTCATTCTGTATAATTGACATTTTAATTATATTGTGTTGTGGTGATGTTCTTTTCCTGTTCTTGTCTATTTGGAGTTTTGGATGTGCATCTCAATTCCAAGGCTTGGGAATTTTTCTTCTATTATTTCATTGAGCAGTTTATCCACGCCATTAGTTTGTATCTCTACTCTTTCCCTGATGCCAATGATTCTTGTTTGCTCTCTTACTGTTATCCCAGAGTTATTGTATATCTTCATCATATTATCTTATTTTTGAATTTATTGCTGTTGAGTGTTAAATTTCACATACCTTGTCTTCAAGGCTTGAAATTCTTTTTTTTTCTAAAAAGACTTTCATTGAATATTTTATTTAATACTTATTATTAAAAGTGTATTATTCAGTTAAGATTATCTAAAGATTACAAATAATAAGTTTCTTGTAAATAAGAAAGTTTCCTTAAAAAAGAAGAAATGGCAAAAACTACAAGGAGGACCATAAAAATAGGTAATATTAAACTACTATCCAAATTGAAAAGCATAACATATATAAACATGGAACATAATTACATCATCATTTATGATAGTTATTAAATTTTCTATTTTTTGAAAAGCATTTTAAATATATTTAAATTCTTACTTTTAATTTGTGAAATCTAATTTTAATGTTTTCTAGAAGTGGAAATAAACTCCTGCCCACCTCTACCTCAGATTCCCAATGCTGAAGATATGAAAACCACACTGAAATATCAAGATGGAAAAAAAGTTTTTTCTATACAATCTAATAGATTAGTGAAACTTTCAGCTGAGTTTTTTTTATCTGATTGAATTTTTCATTTCCTGTATTTCTGTTTGGTTCTTTCTCAGAATCTCCATTTATTGAAATTTCTTTTTCAGAGCCTGCATCTTCTACCTTAGTTTACTCCTTAGATTATCTTTTAGTTCACTGATCATTTTAACAAGCTACATTTTGAATTCTTTTTCCAGCATTTCCTCCACTTTAATGTCTAGGCAATCAGATTTTAGAGCATTGTGAACTTTTGGGGATATCTTATTACTTTGTTTTCTCATATTATATTTCTATGTTGGTTTCTGTGCACCTGCTGGAGGCAGATGTTATACAAGGACCTTTTTGTCAGCAGCTTTCTCTTTGCTATGTAAAGGCTGGGCATATATCTATGTGTAAAAATTCCCACTCAAAGTGATTGCACTGTTATGTTCAGTCTCTAATCCTACTTTCAGAGGAGATAATAACCACCAGTAACTATGACCACATCAGAACAAATTTATATACTAACAAACCTTGAAAAAAAAACCACTTACTGAAAAAATTCTCCCAAGTTCCCCTAATCACAGTCAAAAAGGGAGTAATGCTCTATAATAGGCTGAGAAATTAGGTATTAAAGAAAGTATAGTCAACTAATTTAATACGTATGCAAAGGTAAGAGAAAAAAGAATAAAAAAGAATAAATGGAGGGAGAGACAGGAGCAGATAATGTAAGAAGAAATAAAAAATGATAAAAGAGGAGAGAATATAAATGAGCAAGGAGAAAAAAGAAGAATAATTCTAATTAATACTTTAAAACATTAAAACAAATATATAGCATTATATTAAAGAATACAATATCAAATAATATCTAGAAATCTATCAAATCAATATGAAAGATAGTATCTGTGAAAATCAAAATTGACATTAGAGACTTTATGTTTTTTCCATGTTGAGTTATTTGAGATGGGAGGATTTTTTTGATTGGTCCTTCCTAGTTTGAATTTCTTCAGATTTGGGTAGATTTAATAAATGCCCACATTTGGCTTTACCTTTACATTTTTTCGGATGTGGACATAGGATCTTCATCAGCCCACCTTTGTTGCAAGTCTAGGAGGCTCCCTCCATTCTTTGGTGTGTCCAGACATCTAATAACTTTCTGAGATAAGATAAAACAACCCCTCATTGTCTGTGGTCTAGCAGTCAAGTGTCTCCCTGGTTGAGGATTCAGTCTTCTGTGCCCACCTGCGGAATGCTTCCTGTGCTTGAAACTGTCAAAAACAGCTGTGGAGGTTGCCTGTGTAGATTTGGGGGTGTGTGGGGCATGGTGGATATGGCACAGATATGGTGGCCCAGAGATAGTGACTCTGGGGTTCCAGTGGGAGGTAATGCGTGACTGCCTCCATCTTGGTGTATGCATTAGTGGGCCTGCATATGGGCACACTCAGTGGTGGCTGGTGTCTGTGGGGCACATATCTTTGGTTGCCTGTGTGGCACACAGATTGCTACTAGGCATAGGTGGCCCCCTCCAGCTGCTGGGCTTGTCTGTCCTCTTCTGGCTGCAAGGGTATGTGTGATGGCAGGCCCATCTGTGTCTGGGTTTGCTCAGTAGCATTGGGTGACTTTGGGATGTGCTTCTTCGGATCATCTCTGTTGCATGCTGGGCATTGCTAGGGTATGTGAGGTGGGCTTTTGGCTTTTGCAGTTTGATGACACTGGCACAGTTGTGCCCAGTAGCTGAGGAACTTGCTACTCAAAGGTGCAGTACTCTGTGAAAGTGGCTTGCTCTGTTTAGTGGCACTTAACTCTCCTTGTTAGTAGTGGGGTTTCAGCAGCCTTTAGCTAGCAGTGATTCCACTGCACAAATTACTTGGGCAGCCCATTGCAAGGGCATTCTCTGTGATAGTATTTGATGCTGTCTGTGGGTGGGATGAAGTTGTATAAATTTAATTCCTTGTAAGGATGTGAACTTAGGCATGGTCTCTATGGCTTCCCAGCACAGCTTTCTGCCAACAATTTGAAATCAGCTGTGTACTTTTCACTCACCAAGAGGTTTTGCTGCTCCTGCTTGGTCTTAACACCTTGGTATGACTTTGTTTTCTATCATTGTTTCCAAAGTAAGCTTGTCAGCTTTGCCTCTCCTTCTTTCCTTGTTACCCCACCTTCTTGATCCTTCTGGTCAGGGTTAGGGATTAAAGAATTCTTTCCTGATTTCTTTCCTGTAAACAGAATTTCTGAATCCCTCCAAGTCTCTGACTATCCAATATTGTGTCATTCCTCCATCACCTGCCTCTCTGATCAGCTATACTCTGACTACTTTGATTCCAGACTGTGAAGAAATGCAGATCAGCTGCCTAGTTCCACTCAAACACCTGGAGTCCCTGCCCCCATACTTTTCATCTTGATTTTAAATTTTATATTGGGGATTATCTATTTCTGATATGTGATTTTTTATTATGTTGTAATTTATTTTTGAAACTTTAGTACTTTTTTCCAAGAAAGCTTTTTTTAAAAATTATTTTTATCTAGTTGAATTTTCAGTCCCATTTATTGCTTCTGTATTTTATGTCATAAGTAGAATATCTTTCCCCATTCCCAATTTATGAAGAAACATATCTATATTTTCTTCTAGTTTTTTATTGTTTTGTTATTTACATTTATAACTCTGGCATTTATACCTTTGGCATTTATTTAGGCTTACAGTGCAAATTTTGATTGAATTTTATCTTTTCCCCAAAAGTTTCTCTAGCTATCCCAGCATTATTTTTGAAAATTCCATCTTTTCCCCTATCATTTGAAATCCCACTAATTTTTTATAACACTGGGTCTGTTTTGGAACATTACATGCTTTAATTTAGATGCCTTCATGAATATCACATTATTTTAATTATAAAGCTGTAAAATACATTTTAATATTCGGTGGTTCTAGCAATCCTCCCTCCTCTCTCCACCATTATTTTTCTTAATTGTTTTCCAAGTTGTTCTTTTTTAGTTTTTTTTTTTTT
>PVHX01017699.1:0-39188 GCA_004024805.1 Geosciurus inauris | reverse complement strand
TTTGGTACTGGGGATTAAACTCAGGGGTACTCGACCACTGAGCCACATCCTCAGCCCTATTTTGTGTTTTATGTAGAGACAGGGTCTCACTGAGTTGCTTAGCGCCTCGCCATTGCTGAGGTTGGCTTTGAACTCATGATTCTCCTGTCTC
Organism: Geosciurus inauris; assembly: GCA_004024805.1. Taxonomy (NCBI): domain Eukaryota; kingdom Metazoa; phylum Chordata; class Mammalia; order Rodentia; family Sciuridae; genus Geosciurus; species Geosciurus inauris. The sequence continues at coordinate 39,037 of PVHX01017699.1, read as the reverse complement.
AGCCTCCCAAAGTGCTGGGATTACAAGCGTGAGCCACCACGCCCGGCTAATTTTTTTAGTTTTAGATGGACACAATACCTTTGTTTTATTCATTTACTTTTATGTGGTGCTGAGAATTCAAACCAGTGCCTCATATGTGCTAGGCAGGTACTCTATCACCGTTCTACAAGCCCAGCCCTAAGTTACTCTTCTTTATTTGGTAAATACACTTTTTCTAATCCCCAGGCCTACTGCTGTTTTAAGCTGCTTCTTAACAGAAAGCAATACCTTTCATAATGTAATGGGATACTCTAATCAAAGATGCTTCCCCAATGCCTCATTCATTCATTCAACCATACATATTGAGCAAGTGTTAGGACATACGCTAGGTAATGGGAGTACAAAGCACAATAAGATAGTCCCTGCCCTCAGAGACTTCAGAGTCTAGAGTTAGAGATGAACATAGACAATTGTACACTAACATGTTGAATATGGTTAGATATTTGCAAAGTGCATTCTAGAAGAACCAGAGATGGTCACCTAACACTAGCTAAACTTTAAAGGAGAGACACTGGAGGAGCTACTGCTTGGGATGAGTCTTAAAGGATGAGTAAGATACAACTGGGCAATGGGGCGCAGGTCAGGAGAGCTTCAGAAAAAAGCTAGCACAAGCAGTGAGAAACAGCATCCTGTGGAGAAATACAAATGGTGTCTGAGGTCAACAGTGAGAAGAAATGTACTTGGAGAGAAATCAGGGAACAGATTAATTAGGTTCTTCATGGGCCTTGTTACAAATAATAAACTTTAACCTATTGGCAAAATATAATATGTATTTTTATAATGGAAATGACATTGCAGAAGTTCATTTTCAAGAATTAATCCTAGAGGTTGTGCAGAGTATTCACTTGAAGAAAGGAGACAAACCAGAATACCCCAGACAAGTGATGAGTATAGAAAGGAGAACCAGTATTCTAAGATAAAAGACATGATTACATATAAATATTATTTTGACTGTCTTCCCCCTACAAAAACATAAGTTTGTGTGTAAAGACAGATATTTCATTTTATTCATTCAGTGATCATATGTTGAATGAGTGAAAAAATATATGGCAATGTTCTGACCTTCTGTTTTATTTACAGGACAGTAAAAATAGAAAATAGCCCCTCGTCATGCCAATTATAACTGTGATCCTATTGTATTTTAAAATACAAGCAAAGTTTACAGGAAATAGGTTGGAGAAAACTTTTGGATGTGCAGTCAGTAAGATCTGATGATTTGTTAACAGATTGAAGGATGGAAAAGTAAAAGCTGACTCCCAGTGGTTCAGTAGAGAAGGAAAATCAGTTTTGAAAAATAGGTAACTGGTATGGTTGTATATGTACATAGATTAAGAGTCTCAAATTTGATGAAGAAACCTAGCCTGAAGCTAGAAATCTTAAAATCTATTTGCATATAGATGTAGCTAAAACCAGGAGCACTGATAAAACCAGCCAAGTAGAGCCCTGTGAGAAGAGCATAACGTGTGGGGGGCCCACTAGCTAAGGAGCTTCAACTTTGCACTAGACTACCAAATTGGTAGAAATACATATGAAAGTGTTTCTAATATGCACTTTAGCAGATATCTAACCACAGAACCAGGGCCAGAGATGAGAGGGAGAAAAACAGAAAGAGAATGATGAATCCATGACACCTTGAAGCTAACTCCATCACACTGGAAATCAAATAGTAAATGAGTTAACATATCCAAGTACTAGAATATAACATTGCTAAACTGCAAAACGGTATTTTAGTAGGTAGAGAATGAATAGCTCATGAAGGAGATAGACTTAAAAAAGAAAGATAGAGAACACACCATAAATAAATGCATGGGAAGTTTGAAGCAAAATGCTGTCAAAAGAGTAGATTATAAATAATCTATCACTCTGCCTGGAGTCTCTTCTTAGTCTAACCTGTTCCACAGGCTGTTGACAGGTTTATCTTTATCATGAATAATTTTATTGATAAAAGAAAACATTACACTTGAGCTGCAAAGAACTTAAAGCACAGATATAGAGGACTACAGAGAAACTACCCTTCAACTCTAGAAAAAGCCTTAACACAAAATTTTCAAATTTAAATTTTCTAATATATAATTCTCATGTTATTTATAAATAATTACTGAGAATGCATATAGTATAAGACAGCATTATGCAAACTACAAGTACATAGAACATACATTTTATTATGAAGAGTAGGTCACTTTAGCCTACCTATTTTTTTAAAAATTACTTTGTGAAGTAAGGGGGAACCATCAGTAGAAAATAGTAAGAGTTCACCAAGTATATGGTATATATGTACATATTACTAGAATTACTTTAAATACTTCTAAAATTTTAATATTTTTTAAAAATAGACATTTATCACAAGTAGTAGAATTTAAACACTAGCTTCTTATTTAAATTCAAACTATCATTCTAGAATTATGCCTCTACAATAGGCAAACATTTCCTTGAAACTATTGCAATAAGAGGTATGCCTCTTTCAAGAGCTATTTCATATGAGCAAAGAGATTCTAGTGATGGACACATGCAGAAAAAATAGTGTGTACTTACTATGAAATATCATATTTTGAGAAGTTTTAAGTACATAGTGAATCACAAATCACCATCACCAGCACTAATTACCAAATTAAGACCCAAGGATCCTATCAAATGTCAAGGTAATATAATAATGGCAGAAAATTGCAATAACTAAAAGATTTCTAGAAATATATTTTAGGCAATCTCCTTTCAGTTGAATTCAGTGTTGTGCCCAATTAAAGATTTCATAATAAATCAATTAAAATATTATGGCAAAATATCCCGACATTATCACTACTGATCTTAAGCTTTTTGGATATAGAGGCTTTAAATGAACCTGGCAGTAAACCTAATCATTAATTTAAAACTACAAAAACCATTTTTAAACCAGCTGTGTTAAGTAGCAGAGTAATGATTCTCTGTACCTCTGTGCTAGAAACTACATTCTCACAACCTTTCTCTCCCTCCCTGAAGTGGTACTTCTTGAGCCTCTTGGTTTGCTCTTTCGTTTTTCTTATTATCATGTTTCTTGGATGAGGCTATTTTGATTAAGCAGTCATGACATGAGCATTTTAATGTGCAGGTACAGAAGCTAAAGTTAAGAATCGGGGGGGCGGACACAGGGAAAAATAATCAGACATTGTCACACTTACCTTGTGACATCAAGCCCTATCTTTGTCTCTACTTATAGCTCTCTATACACACATACATAAACATGGGTGAATAAACACGGTTTGTGTATAATAGTCACTTTTAGTTTTTTTCCACCACCAAGAAATGTGCATAATATATTAATCACTATCTTTGTGTTCCAGATCTAGAAATACCTTGGTAATCAATCCCTATATCCGCCTCAAACTCACATAATACACCTTGCCTTCCTTACTTATTATGCTAAAGGAAGCTCACCTGGTACTAACTCTTGTGTAGAACAGAAAATACCAAGTGGTTCATATCTATTTTGTTACTTGGAATAATAAACTATTTGGTAAACTATTCAGAAATTTGTTTTTCTAAAAGGAATATGGGAAAAGTGCTTTGCTGTGATAGGTTTGTATGAAGTCTATAAGGATAAAAGTCAGGTCTGCACAACTTACCTCTACCTACTTTTCAACATTCCTAGATATTTTTCTACTATTTCTAGACATATAACATAAGAAGCCCCATTCAAACTTATTTTTGAACCCAACCTTCACTTTTTATAGCATTTATACCCTTGGCTTAGCCCATTCCTTCTGTCTTCCCCTCTTCTCTAACCTATAAATCTCAAAACTCTTGTATCCCTAACTGATATTTAAACTTAATTTTGTTATATCCATGAACTCATTCTGAATCTAATCAAATCAAAGAAAAGCTCTCCTTTTGATTTCCATAGCACTTGTACATTCCCACTGACCTAAGTCATTGTTCATTCACTGTTGTGTTTTCAAACCTCTCCTTTAGAATAGGGATTTTGCCAAAAAGGTCCACCAGAGGAAGCATTCAACAAGTGTTGAATACACGTAATGGAGCTTAACCAAACACTACTTCAGAACACTTAGCATCACACTGATGTAAAGGAATGACAGACACATGAATAGCAACTACAAATCATAATTATTGTTACTGGCAAACTTTTCCAAACAAATTACATTTCATTTCGCCATCTGAAATGCTGAATTACACAAAATTATGGTGTCCTGGACCTGGAGTACCACCTCCTTCAACAGCCTCATGCACATGTAATGAAATAATTAAAGCACTACTGTGAACTACAACATACACTGTTGTGCAATGCTTCCTGCTTGATCTCCCTCTTGTGTCTTAGGATTTCAAAGCAAAATTAATAAGGCAAAGAAAGAAAGACAAATAGTCAAACTGGTTAGAGATAGAAACACATCTATAGCACAGAATAGCAAATCATAAATTTCTCTACAACAAACATAAATTTCTAAGTAGATACAACAATGGTATACCTGGGACTAGCTTCATTTTAGTCTCTCTTCTAATTTATTTTCAACCCATCTATTAAGGAATTTAATAATATGGAATAATTTTTATTAAAAAAAAATGGAAAAATAATATGTGAAATTCTACCCACACTGTTATCTTAATTTGTTTTATTGTTGCCATAACAGAATACCTTAGTCTGGGTAATTTACAAAGAATATGAGTTTATTTGGCTCACAGTTCTGGAGGCTAGGAAGTCCAAGGACACGGTGCCGGTATCTGTTCAGTATTTGGTGAGGGCCTTCTTGCTGCATAATAGCATGGTGGAGGATATCACATAGCAAGACAGAGAAAGAAAGCTGGCTTGGGGTCTCTCTTCTTCTTCATATAAAGCCATTAACGTCATCAGGGAGGTTGTACTCAAGACTTCCTCTAATTCTAAGTACCTTCTAAAGACTATACCTCCAAATACCATTGACATATGAAGATGAAAACTATTTCAACACATAAACATTTGGGAAATGCATTCAAAGCATTGTAGATGTGAATCTCTTAAGCAAAGATTGTGTTGTATTAGTCTTTTTACAAAGTATAAGTATAGTGGGCCAAATATAGTGCCCAATATGTGATATTTGCTTCTTAAATTCCCTTGAACAAACACAAATTTTTAAGAAGATGTCAATTATTCAGACTAAAAGCAAAGTAAAATAAAAACTTTCACATGCTCTTTCACAGAAAACAAGTCTTCTAAGTAAAAAAAAAATTGAAAAAAGTCAATTAATCGTAATTTAAGAATGCATGTACTTGTAAATGCATACATAGTTTATAATGTGATAGTAATATAAAAAACATTGAAATATATTTACCCATTGTATGATTCAGACACACCAGCAAATGGCTCATTTTCACATTTGGCGTAAATAAATATAAAACTCAGCCCAAGTGCAACTCCAGATGTGAGCAATGCAAACTTCATTGTATTTTTACATGTCATTTTGAACTTTGAAACAAGAACACCACCTAAAATCTGACCAAGAGCAGCTCCAGGAATTAAAACAGCCCCTAAGGAAAAAGAAGACAGAGAGAAAACACTTAGGAATACTCAATAACTCAGACTGACAACTAGGAAAACGTCAAAAGCAAGCAACAATATGTTTTAACATAAAGAAATTTTTAGCCAACATAGAAATACAGCATAAATGACAAGTTTTATTAAGTAGGGGTTTAATAACATTAATTATTAAACATTAAGATATTCTCTTTAGTCTTATAAGATTGTCTCTCTTAGGTTCATACAATAAATTGTTGATGTCATAAAATCAAAAAAACTTTTATCTAAATCAGTATAAAGTATAAATTTCAAGGTGCAACATATCCAAAATTATATATTATCCTGCAGAAAAAGTCTGTGATAAAGTAAGATTATTAGATTAAGTTAGGACAAAGAAAAAGTTTTACCTCCAAGGGTAGCTGCAAAGCTGGATGACAGTCCAAACTGATTTTCTATAAATTTAGGTAAAAATGTCGCAAATCCAGTAGTAACTAAGGCTTCTGAAGAAGTTGATAAAACTAAACACATAAAGACAGTATTCCTCATCAAATTCTAAAGAAAAAATACAGTTCACCAAATGAATAACTCTGGTTATACTGCAAAGTGCAGCATTAAAATGCCAGCATTGTGAAATGGCAAAACTTTTAATAAACACAATATTAACCTGTAAAATTACAGCATTCCCTCCAGGGTCAAAATATAACTAAGGATAATTAATAGATTTACATATACAGTAACAAGAAAATGGATAGGTGGAGCATCTAGAGAATTAATAGATACTTCATCAGTACCATGATCGTGCTTTTATTACACTCAACAGGCTAGAGACAGAAGGCAGAAGCCCACTTGGAAAAGTTTTCTTCCCCACACTTATTATTATAAACACACATACTATAAATTCACTCATTTGATTTTTAATTGTGTTTTGAATTCTTATGTCCACTAAACAAAAACCTTTAGACTATGAACACAAATGAGAATGGTCTCTAAGGATCATAATGATACTCGTAGTATCATTTCATGATCTAAAGGAGTCTGAAATTAAGAATAGATATAAAGTTGAGCAACTTTAAATAAATGTCTCTATTGCTGGGCTGCTTCTAATCTTTATGCTTAAGCATTAACTAGAAATCAAAGGTACATGAAAATTTTTGCAAATTTACACACGGAAAATCAAAATCATACTAACATGGAACTTCAATTGCAACACATTTACAAAGAAAAGAACAAACAATACTAGGATTAAAGAACACTACTAGGATTAAAGTGGAATGACTCCCAAAATATTCATCTAGTCAGAAATATCATTCAGACATTCAGGGATATTAGGTGGTATCCCATCCAAGGAAAACTAGCAATAAAACTCTGTACCCATAGGGAACTGAATCGGTATAGGGATTTCTACATAGAAGGCATAAGGATAAAAAAAATGGTAATAACTCTTGAAGATAATGTAAATTATAATTTATAAAATAAATTATCTCTCCAGAGAAACAGAACAGGACTACTATAAGAGAATATAATAGTAGTCGTTATTAAGTTATGAACAAGCTTGCAAGAATGAGTATGCGTGGAGAGGAGATGAAAGGTGGCTGAGTAAGGAAGTAAAAGCCTTCAGTGTAAGTGATCAACCACTGAGTAAGGGAAACAACAGGGGGAAATGGGCTAGAGTGCCAAGGTGGGACAATAGATTATTGATATCACCAATAAAATAACTCATGCTCTTTCAGCTATTTTACTCTGGAATAGTTGTACTCAAAGGGAAAACAAACTAAATTTGGAGAGATGTTGATAAGATCTAGAATTTTAAATGAGCAAACAAAAATACATTACAAAAGACTTATGTGTGTGTTTATGAATGCATTATGTACATGCGGATGAGGAACAGAAGTGAAGTAATGAGAAAAAGTGAAAGAGAGAACAGTTTATTTCACCTTCAGAGCAGCTGGGAAATCTTTAAGACTTTTTCCAAAATTCTCATCTGTGTGTTGCAAGGAACTACTCTTATTCTGATGAGTCTGGGAAATTTTTCCAGCTTGAATTTTGGCTGTACCTTAAAAAAAAAAAGTAAATGTATTTGCTGTATAATTTCACTCACCATTTCAAAAAAAATGCTTACTTTTTAGTTGACACAAACTTCCACAAGTACATAAATTCTATAACAAAAGAGGTCAGTTCCTCTCTGTCAACAAAATAGTACAAATATTTATGTCTGCAATCAAGCTGTCCCAAGAGCTAGCTTTCATTACCACTAGCTAAGGAAGTTCTGACCACTAAAATGAGACAATTTTGCTCTCGTATATAGGTTCTTCAAATCTCTTAAAATGTCTTCTTCCTTTCAAATATTTCTCTTTTTCATTCTTTATATATTGAAGTACATTTGTGGCTTTTTTCCTTTCCTCTCTCTATTTCTAAGATGCTTGGTAGATGAAAAACAATATTTAGTATCTACCACAATATCCCTTTCATTTTTAATTTTATTATTTATTTTTGTACTGGAGATCGGACTGGACCTGAGTGCACTTTACCACTGAGTTACATCCCCAGTCTTTTTTTTTTTTTTTTTTTTTTAGTTGAAGTCTCACTAATTTGCTGAAGGTCTAAGTTGGTGAGGCTGGTCTTGAATTTGCAAATCCTCCTACAAATTCCCAGCCTATCAAGTGGCTGGAATTACAGGCAGGTGTTACCATGCCTGGCTTCATTTTTCAGTAATAGTATGTGAATAAATCTGAGAAAACAGTCAACATAGGGCATCATAAATTGGAGGACCTGTAGTAAAAAGAAATCAATGAATCCATCTACTTTTAATCTGTCAAGTTTTCTTTTGTCCATTTCCAAAAGTTAATCATCTATCTTATTGCAAATAACGATGGGAACCACTAAATACCCTCAACCTAGAGAAGAGTACTTCTAAAGATAGCTATTTTAGATACAGAAGCAAGACCTCAGAGGAACAATGAATATTTTTTCCTATTAAATTTTTGGATCAATTGTCTAGCATTAAGAAATGTTAAAAATGAAGGTACTGCAGTATGACTTCAATGATAATTGAAAAAAAATAAGCACTTGTGCTTTCCACTACAAATAAGTAACATGAATGATTTGATCAGAATGTTCCTTGAAATTAGTCCTTAACAAAATACAAACTAATAGTTTTAAAGATATTATATCTTATACATAATAAAGCAAGACTCCAGATAAAACATAAAAAACAAACTTAATAAGTAGCAAGGAGATGAATATATACATACTTTTATCAATTCTTAATGTTGTAACTCAACATTGCCTCAAATAAAGTTAGATATTCAAAAGTTTGCATAGGCAGACAACTGAGATTGCAACAGCAAACAGGCTGAATCTATAGTCTTATAGTCATATAGAAAACAATATCTGGCTAGGTCCAGTGACTCTTGCTTATAAGCAGCAACTCCAGAGGCAAAGGCAGGAGGATGGCAAGTTCAAAGCTAGCCTCAGCAATTTAACGAGATCCTAAAAACCTTAGTGAGACCCTACCTCAAAATACAAAAGGAGTGGGGGTTTAGCTCAGTGGAAAAGGCCCCTGGGTTCAAACTACTCTACCAAAAAAGAAAACAATATCTGGGCTAAAATTGGTATAAAACAACCTGGTTGTAAAGAAAACATGTTTACCTGGTAAATGTTTTGGAAAGCAAGAGAAAGGTATTATCAAAGACCAAGCAATGAACCAAGATATGAGAAATCCAATCCACCAAGCCCCCAACCATCGTGGATCATCCTCAGTGATACCAGAGCTAAACAACAGAAAAAAAAAGAGGTAAAAGCCAACTCAGTCTTGTTAATTAAAACTCAGTTATGATAAGCATATACTCAAAAATTCTAGAGGATCTAGTATGATAGTATTATAATACCCAAATTCTTACTGATGCCTTTATGATAAATCAGACAACAGTGGCAGATATTAATGAGTTAAAATAAATATTTACAAACTATTTTAAAATAGTAAATATGACATAAAATTTAAAAATATTTAATAATTAATATAAGTATGATGACTATTTGAAAACATAGATAGAATGTCTGAGCATTCTGTATTTAACCATGGCTGTTTTTACCCTCTGCTATGTTAAAATTACTTAAAATTATTATAATTATTTAAAATTAATAAAATATATCTCACAAAAAAATCACTGATCTATGTTGAAAGTCCATACTCTGTGTTTCACATTTGGCACTTACTTAAGTATACACTATTCTAAAGCGATTTGGAGTCACTGATATTTTCACCATGCCTACTGTGTACCTTAATCTTATCCACCCACCCATCTTCACCCTTTCTCCCCTTCTCCACCATTAGCACTCATCCCAAGTCCCTAGCAATCACCGTTCTACTTTCAAGTTGATTTTTTCCCCAATATCCCCATATGACAGAGAGCATGTGATATTTTTCTTCTAGTATCCGTTTTTTTTTTCTGTTAACATAATGTCCTCTAGTACCATCCATTTTGCTATAATTTTTTTATAGTTGAATAATGTTATTTTTCTTAATGGTTGAATAATATTCTGATATATGTGTATATACACACATACATAAATATATATGTATATGTTTCCTTATTTAATCCTCTCATATATACTATATTTTCAGATGTCCATTCAGCTATAAACAGTAATCTCTTATTTATGCTACCTTCACTTCCTTTGTATATACACCCAACGTGACATAGCTGGACCATTTGGAAGCTCCATTTTTCGTTTTCTGAGGAACCTCCATACTATTTTCCATAGTGGCTGTACAAATGTACATTTTCACCAACACTGTAAAAGAGTTTCCTTTTTTCCCCCACATTCTTGCCAACTTTTTTGTATACCAGCAATTCTAACTCAGATCACTTGCCATTCTTTAATTGAATAATTTGTGTTGTTAAGTTTTTATGTTCCTAAATATACTCTGGATATTAACAATCCTCCATCATATAAGTAACTAGCAAACATTTTCTCCCATTCTGTAGGGTTGTCTTTTCTCTCTGTTGATAGTTTCCTCTTCTGTGTAGAAGCTTTGTCATTTGATGTAATCCAATTTGTCAATGTTTGCTTTTGTTCCTGAGCTTGTGGGGTCCTACCCACAAAATCGTTTCTTATTCTGTATCTTGAAGTACTCCCCCTACATTTTCCACTAGTAGTTTCAGAATTGTAGGTATTGCATCAAAATCTTTGAAACATTTTGAAGGTTTTTGTTTTGCTTTGTTTTGTTCTGTTTTAACTTATCTTTCCACAGTCTCTAAAAGATTATCCTAAGACTAAAAGCTCTGGCGAAAAAAGTTCACATATGCAGGACCACACATTTCCTTACTCATTGCTTATTGTCATGCAAAGGATTGTGCAGTTATGATTCCTAATGGTAAAATTAAAAAAAAAGATTCTCAACAAAAGTCATTAATTTCTCTGTTCAGGAAAAAGTAAAGGCAGGTAATGGGAATTTGCAATCAAAAGATCTACTTTAATTAATGTTGTGACCACTTACCAACCTGGAGTATTGTCTGCTTTAAAGGATTATTGGGAGAATTAAATAAGAAAACATACAAGTTAACATAAAAAAAACTTGTCTGGAATAGGATAAATATTAAGAATGGGATAAATATTACATGTCATTATTATTGTATTGTCACAGTTATTAAGGTAGTGATCTCTATGACATTATAATTGTAATTGTGCTCTCTATGACATTATCAGAGCTACCAGAGAACTTATTCTGAGAATCAAAGCCCTTTCAGACTCTTCAGACTAGCTGTCCCCATCCAAATCTACAGAAAACATAACTAACATAATTCTTGATTTCGACCAATGGAATGTTCATAGGTTCCAGTTCTCCTTGTTTCTTGGGCATTTTAATCCACACTAGATGACAGAAAAGAGAATTCCCAGTAGTACCAATTATTTGTCAGTTGAGTTTCTTGAATTTGTCTAACCTATCACTTGAAAGTCTGATCTCTGTGGGACACACAAAGATGAAGTTAAGAGAGTGAAAACACACAGCATTTTTCCTTAGTAGTCACATAGGCTAATATACTTGAACTGACTATTTAGAAAAATAGCTGTGGCTTTAAAACTGGGAGTAAGGAAACCAATTTTGGCATTGCCTAAAGATATCTTATTATTAATCCTTACAGAGCTTCTTTCATTTTTCTCTTTGATTACAGGATTATAAAAAATAAAATAAAATAAAATAAATTCTTGATTTTGAACAATACATGAAATCTTAAAAAATATATTTCTAAAAATTTAACTACATAACACTATTAAATATCCTTATTTATGAATAAGCACATTATTACACCAAGAGAGGGTATGGTATTTACTCATGAAGCAATATAGCCAAAATAAGATATCATAGAAAATTGTATATGTTCAGTTTTGTGTCCTGAAAATCCCACATGACATATTAAATAAGTACTGTGAAAATGATCTATGATGTATTATTAAAATAAAATAAACTTAAGTGAAAGAAAAAGAGATATTGCCTTGCCTTTGTCCCATAGCAACATCAATGTACATGGTTAACAGTTGTCCTCCCAAAACATAGCCAATGGCTGGGCCTAAGATTGACATGGAATAGCCGATTCCTAGAAAAAAAAAACCAGACATTGGAACTAGCCAAATGTACAACTTTGTTTGCATCCCTAACATCAGTGAAAAAATAAATATTTTGCTATAGAAAAATCTAACTGATGAGGTCGACTTCAAAATTACAAAACTTTTCAATAAAAAACACCATTTGAATGGTATCATTTTAGCAATAATTAAGTCAAGGAATCTAAAATGAATGTCTCAATAGAAAATCCATCTAACTTAATAATTAAAACAAGACAAAATAATTGCAAGTCCATGAAAGTTAGATTATGTTCACTGGTGGCATGTGTAGCACATCTACTATTATCCTGTACTAAGAATGATAATTATTGTTTACAATCTCAGGGAATAAAACAATGTGAAACAAGAAGTCTCCTTACTCTGCATCTACTTGGAAAGCATTTACCTTACCCTAGAGAAGACTCTGTAAACTCTATCTGCTGTTAATACCATCTCTTAAGAAACATTCATTTAAACTTAATGTTCTTAGATACTCTGCATGTTAACTAAAGGCAAGATTAAATTGAATTTATTTCTATTATATATGGAACATTTTGCTGTATATAAAAAATTAACTGTATTACCAACTTCTACATTTTTTTCTTAACTGCTGGGTTTTTCATTCTCATACAACAAACAAGAGGAAACTTAGTTTTTACCTAAAACTAAGCATGCATATATCTCAATGGCAAAAATGACTAATGTACTAGATCAAGTCTCTAAGATGAAGCTCATGGATGATGATATGAAAACAAAATTTTTATTTATTTGCCAACTTCTTTATAGTATAGCTGTATTTGTAAAAGTAAAAAATACCTTAGTAGAGAAATTAAACTATATAATTTATAAATAGTTGTGCATATATGAAGAATTCATACTCAAAATATTTTATGAATAAAAGGACATGCTTAAAAATGCTAGAAATTGTAACTTATAAATTCTCTTTGGTGGTGATCTTTTAAAAAAAAATTCCAATTCAGTTAAACCAACAATTTTGTAAGGACATCTTAAAACATTTGTAAAGTCCACGGTTGCTATAGAAGTTTCCATATTAGATATGTACCCAGATCTAGGCATACAGATCAGTGTTAAAATGGTTGACTAGCTGCATAAGCCCCAGGTTCAACTGCTAGCACTGGAGGGGAATAATTTAAGGGATGTACCCAGGTAGAGTTAGTAATCTGTCAGGGCTGCACTGAACACACTTTCAGAGACTATGGCAATAGGTTTCCTATGATAGAATAATAAACCAATAAAGAGTAAACTCATGTAAAAATTAATCAGGCAATAATTAGATGTTGCACCTTGCATAGTCTGGTTAGCTCTAGATATCAGGGAAGGAATTTTACCTAGCATTAGATAACAAAGGGGGAAAAAGACTCATATAAAAGTGTTAATCTAAAATGAAAATTCAGAGTTTCTGGACACCCTCTAGTTTTTGTTTTGTTTTGTTTTGTTGTGGACTCTACTCAAATCCACATAAGATGTAACCAGTCACAATTGACACCCCCTGTATAAATTTCCCAGGATTCAAGCAACCCAAACAGAAGGTTTCTCCAGTGGTTCTTTCCATCCAGGGAAGTTAGCATGCCCAGAGCAGGACATACGCAAAAATCATTATGAATTTTATTAACCACCTGGATATAGCAGTAAATAGTTACACAATGAAATACTTCATTACCTAATGGAAATACTTAAGACATTACAAATATCTTTTTACCAAGCTTGTTACAGTTTACTTATAAAATGAGAACCACTTTTTTGCCTTTTAACTAAGATCAAGAATACTCATAAAGTAAACAATAAGACAAAATGATCCTGGGACAATTACATTAGAGGTTAAACTTACCTATATAGAGAGAAGACTTGTGAGTGGGCACAGAATCATCAATAAAGGCTGTGCCCAGGGTGTAGAGAGGGGTTCCTCCAGTCCCCAGCAACAGTTGCCCCAAGATGAAGACATACAAGTAGTTAGAAAGTGAAGAGGTTGATGAGGTACAACCTGTGCTATTCCTTGTTGTTGAGCAAGTGTCTTTAGTGAAGAAAAACAAATTATGAATTAGCAGAAATTTAGCAAGTAAATTAAATATCTAGCTAACAAATGATTCTTGCTTAACATAGCCTTTACTTTTTTTCAATCACTTCACTCTGATTATATTTAAATATTTAAAAATGCAGAGTACTAGAGAAAATTTATAAAAATGTGACAGTGTCAAAATTTAGAAAATATGAAACACTAACATTAAGAAGGAAAACTATAATTTTTCAGGTAAACACAATTGAAGTGACAGGTACTAAGGAAGAAATTTCAGATTAAGAAGTGGGGGAATAGCCGGGTGTGGTGGCTCACGCTTGTAATCCCAGCACTTTGGGAGGCTGAGACAGGAGGATCCCGAGTTCAAAGCCAGCCTCAGCAACGGTGAGGTGGTAAGTAACTCAGCGAGACACTGTCTCTACATAAAACACAAAAAACAGGGCTGATGATGTGGCTCAGTGGTTGAGTGACCCTGAGTTCAATCCCAATACCCCCCCAAAAAAAAAGAAGTGGGGGAAGAAAACACCTTTCTTTTTCTAGGTCTAAAGTACAATATGAGTACTATATTGAATTTTTCAGCAAATACCCTTAAACACATTTGGAAAATGTACTTAGGCTAAGACATTTTGGCCAACATACCAATTCTTAATATTCACTGCAAAACAACAATATCAAAGTTGTATCTAGTTCTTTAAGTTTAAACTATTTTATTAAATTTTTTTCCCTAACATCAGATCAACTTGTATTATTTCCTGATAGATGGGATAAAAAGTCCCCTAAATAATCCTGAGATTCTTGGTTCTGTGCCAGAGCCCCTGCCAAAAGGTTGATCCCAGGCCAAGACCCAGGACTGCCTCCAGGGACCACCACAGGAGCCCAGCCAAGGTCAGGCCAAGGACTGACCTGCGTGATCCATCAACCCACGTGGGAACTCAGACCCAACCCAGGACTGCCTCCCATTCTGTGCCAGAGACCCTGCCAGCCAGCAGGAGCCCAGGTCAAGGCCCAGGACCGCCTCCAGGGACATCCTCAGAAGCCCAGCCAAGGTCAGGCCCTGAACTGCCCTCCATGATCTGCCAATCCACCAGGAACCCAGACCCAGGCCCAGGACCTCCTCTGGGGAACACTGCAGGAGACTGGGACAAGGTCAGGCCGAGGACCACCCCCACAGGCCTATGTGAAAGCCTAGGCCCAGAACTGCCCCTGCACAGAGTGCAGTATCCATCTCGGGACACTGCAACCATTGCCATAGCCCTCCCCATGTAGTAGCCTCTACCTTGGGAAAACAGACAGGGCCTAGAGGCAGTGGCCTGCTACAGCTCAGCACACCATAGCACTGCATTTCTGATAAATCAACCCAAGCCATTTAAGTCCCAACCTTTCAGCACCATCTCTGAAAGTGTTTGCATCCATCTTGGGCCACCCATACTGCTATCTTGTGTTACCTTCACTACTGACACCACCATCTTTAGTTGCAGTAAGGTGTCCATCTGGGGACACATGCTGGTGACTGGAAGTGAACTACAAGGTGAGGTACAGGTAACTTGTAAGGTCACTACAAGATTATAGGATAGAAATCACATATCTCAGATTGGCACTGCAAAAAAAGACACATAATCAACATGAAAAAATAAGAGAAGAAAGTGCCCCAAACAAACCAAGATACTACAATAATAGAATCTATTGACAGCATAGTTGATGAAATGTCAGAGAAAGAATTCAGAATGTACATAATTAAAATGAACTACCCACAAAAAAATGACATAAGTGAGCAAATACTGTCAAAAATTGATCACTCCAACAGAGATAAGAACAAATAAAGGCAACCATTGATCACTTCAACAAAAAGATAAGAGAGCAAATAAAGGCAACCATTGATCACACCAATAAAGAGATAAGAGGGCAAATACAGGGAGCAAAAGATTACTTCAAGAAAGAGCTACATATTGTGGGGAAAAAAACAGAAATTTTTGAAATGAAAGAAACAATAAATAAAAAATTCAATAGAAAGCATCACGAACAGATTAGATCACTTGGAAAAGTTCTCAGATAATGAAGACAAAATATATATTCTTGAAAATAAAGTTGACCACACAGTGAAGATGGTAAGAAATCATTAACAGAAAATCCAAAAATTATGGGATAGTATAAAAAAAACAAATCTAAGATTTATCGAGGTAAAAGAAGGCATAGAGTTTCAAATCAAAGAAATGTTTAATATCTTCAATGAGATAATATCAGAAAATTTCCCAAACATGAAGAATAAATTGGAAAATCAAATACAAGAGGCTTACAGGACACCAAATGTACAAAACTACAACAGATCTATGCCAAGGCACACTATAGAACTTTAAAGGCTGCAACAGAAAGGAATGAGATTATATATGAGGGAGACCAATTTGGATCCCAGCAGATTTTTCACCCCAGACCCTAAAAGCCAGGAGATCCTGAAACAACACATACCAAGCTCTGAAAGAAAATGGATGCCAGTGAAGAATCTTATATCCAGCAAAATTAAGCTTCAGATTTGATGATAAAATAAAAACTTTTCATGATAAACAAAAGTTAAAAGAATTCATAGCAAGAAAGTCTGCACAACAGAGCATTATTGGCAATTATATTGCACGAGGAGGAAATGATCACCAACAATAAAAATTCGCAAAGAGAGGAACTACACTAAAGGAAAGGCCAATCAAAGGAGAAATCAAGTTAAAAACCAAAAATAAAGCAAAATGACTGGGATTACAAATCATATTTCAATAATAACTCTGAATGTGAATGACCTAAACTCATCAATTAAAAGACATAGACTAAGGAGGAGATAAAAGAATTCTTAGAGGTAAATGAGAACTCTGATACAACATATCAAAATCTCTGGGACACTGTGAGGGTTGTGCTAAGAGGAAAGTTCATTGCATTGAGCTCATTCATTAAAAGAATAAAAAGTCAACAAATAAATGACCTGACACTACCTTTCAAAGGCCTAGAAAAAGAGGAACAAACCAATACCAAAAGAAGTAGAAGATAGAAAATAATTAAAATCAGGGATGAAATCAATGAATTGAAACAAAAGATACAATTCAAAACATTGACAAAACAAAAATTTGGTTCTTTGAAAAAAAAATAAAATTGACAAACCCTTAGCCACCCTAATGAAAAGGAGAGAGAAAACCCAAATTACTAAAATTTATGATGAAAAAGGAAATATCATGACAGACACTATTGAAATACAGAGGATAATTAGAAATTTATACTCCAGTAAAATAGAAACGCAGAAGACAAGGACAAATATCTATAGGTGTATGATCTACCCAAACTGAACCAGGAGGTACACAACTTAAACAGATCAATTTCAAGCAAGGAAATAGAAGATGCCATCAAAAGCCAACCAAGAAAAGCCTGGGACTAGACAAATTCTCAGCACAGTTCATTCATACAAGACCTAAAATGAAGGACTAATACCAATACTCCTCAAATTATTCCATGAAATAGAAAAGGAGGGAACCCTTCCAAATCTGTTCTATGAGACTATTATCATACCTGATTCCAAAACCAGACAGAGACACATCAAAGAAAGAGAACTTCAGACCAATATCTTTGATGAACATTGACACAAAATTCTCAATAAAATTCTGGCAAATCTCTGCAGGCAAATGGATGGAACTGGAAAGCATTATGCTAAGTGAAGTAAGCCAATCCCAAAAAACCAAATGCCGAATGGTCTCTCTGATAAGTGGATGCTGATGAATAAGGGAGGTGGGAATGGGAAACATAAGAGAAATAGAGAAACACTGGACGCGACATGGGGGAGGTAGGGGGCAGGAAAGGGGAATGGGAATAGTAAAGATGGTTGATAAAAAATATATATAAATATATATATATATATATATACTGTTCATTGAAAGTGCATATAAAGGTGTTTAATATGAAGAATGTAATCTGCTTATAATTTTGTGCAAAGTTAGAAAAATTATGATTGTAACAATTTTTTTTTCTATTTGCCTCAACAAATGTTTTCAGTGAAAAAAAATAAATAAATAAAATGTGTAATTTGCAAATATCAAAAAAAAATTCTGGCAAATCTCATACAAAAACATATTAAAAAGATAGTGCCCCATGATCAAGTGCATTTCATCCCAGATATGCAAGGTTGGTTCAACATATGGAAATCAATAATCGTAATTCATCACATCAATAGACTTAAAGACAAAAATCACATGATTATCTCTATAGATGCTGAGAAAGCATTTGACAAAATACAGTGCCTCTTCATGTTCAAAACACTAGAAAAACTAGGGATAGTAGGAACATACCTCAACATTGTAAAAGCTATCAATGCAAAACCAAAGGCCAACATCATCCTAAATAGAGAAAAGTTGGAAGCATTCCCCCTAACAATGGGAACAAGACAGGAATGCCCTCCATCACCACTTCTATTCAACATAGTCCTTGAAACTCTAGCCAGAGCAATTAGACTGGCAAAAGAAATTAAAGGGATACGAATAGGAAAAGAAGAACTCAAACTATCATTATTTGCCGATGACATGATTCTATACTTAGAGGATCCCAAAAATTCCACCAGAAAACTTCTAGAATTAACAAAACAATTCAGCAAAGTACCAGGATATAAAATGAATACACATAAATCAAATTCATTTCTATACATCAGTTATGAATCCTCTGAAAGAGAAATTAGGAAAAATACCCCATTCACAATACCCTCAAAAAAAATAAATAAAATACTTGTGAACCAATTCAACAAAAGAGGTGAAAAACCTCTACAATGAAAACTACAGGACACTAAAGAAAGAAATTGAAGATCTTAGAAGATGGAAAGATCTCCCATGCTCTTGGATAGGCAGAATCAATATTGTCAAAATGACCATACTACCCAAAGTGCTATACAGATTCAATGCAATTCCAATTAAAATCCCAAAGTCATTTCTTATAGAAATAGAAAAGGCAATCATTAAATTCATTTGGAAAAATAAGAGACCCAGAATAGCCAAAGAAATCCTTAGCAAGAAGAGTGAAGTAGGAGGCATCACAATACCAGATCTTAAATTACGTTACAAAGCTATAATTTTTAAAAAAGGGCATAGTATTGGCACCAAAATAGACATGTAGACCAATGGTACAGAATAGAAGACACAAAGACAAACCCACATGAATACAGTTATCTCATACTAGACAAAGGTGCCAAAAACATACATTGGAGAAAAGGTACCCTTTTCAACAAATAGTGCTGGGAAAACTCGAAATCCATATACATCAAAATGAAACTAAACCCCTATCTTTCACCATGCACAAAACTCAACTCAAAGTGAACCAAGGACCTAGCAATTAGACTAGAGACCCTGTGCCTAATAGAAAAAAACTAGGCCCAACCTTTCATCATGTCATATTAGTTCCCAACTGCCTTAACAAGACTCCTAAAGTGCAAGAAATAAAAGCAAGAATCAACAAATGGGATGGATTCAAACTAAAAAGCTTCTTCTCAGCAAAAGAAACAACCAATGAGGTGAGCAGAGAGCCTGCATTCTGGGAACAAATTTTTGCCACATGCACATCAGAAAGAGCACTGGTCTGGAGAAATGCATATCACAATTACTATTAATATTTTATCTCACTCCAGTAAGAATGGCAGTTATCAAGAATACAAACAATAAATGTTGACAAGGATGTGAGGGAAAAGGCATGCTCATACAAATACATTGCTGGTGGGACTGCACATTGGTACAACCAATCTGGAAAGCAGTATGGAGATTCCTTAGAAAACCTGGAATGGAACCACTATTTGACCCAGCTATTCGACTCCTTGATCTATACCCAAAGGATTTAAAAACAGCATACTACAGTGACACAGCCACCTCAATGTTTATAGCAGCTCAGTTCATAATAGCTAAACTATGGAACCAACCAGATGCCCTTCAATAGATGAATAAATAATGAAACTGTGCTATATATACACAATAAAATATTACACAGCAATAAAAGAGAATAAAATTATGGCATTTGCAGGTAAATGGATGGAGTTGGAAAATATTGTGCTAAGAGAAGTAAGCCAATCCCAAAACACCAAAGGCCAAATGTTCTCTCTGATAAATGGATGCTGATCCATAATATGGGACGGGGCATGGGAAGAATGGAGGAACTTTGGTCAAAGGGGAGGGAGTGGAGGGAACAAGGGCAGGGAAGATGGTGGAATGAGATGGACATCATTGCCTAGATTCATGTATGACTGAATGCATATATGGTGTGACTCTACATCATATACAACCAGAGAAATGAAAAGTTGTGCTTCATTTGTGTACAATGAATCAAAATGCATTCTGCTATCAAGTATAGCTAAGCAAAATAAATAAATTTTTTAAAAAAGAAGAATCCTGAGATTCTTTGGTATTTTTAATATTAATTGAAATGGAGAAAATAAGTTCATGGTCCTCAAATTATCAGATGCAAATCTGTGCATAAAATATGAGTTTTTAAATTTCAAATTTAAAATATATCCTCCAATTATATTCATGTTATAGAAGGTTGGATAAAATAGTTTAGTAGATAATTTATATTCACCACTAAACTGAGTTAGCTTTATTCATGCTAAGTCCTTAGCCATATAAGGCATTTGAATTGTAATTTCTGATTTCAATATTCACTTATTTGATGTAATAGATTGGTCCAACAGTTCCTTATATTATCTTATAAAATGAAATTGGATATGCCTACATGAATTTCTCATTTAACTGTTTTTTCTTATTTCTGCTTTATAATAGGTAAACTATCTCTTTGGGGTTTCAACAAAATTTTTAGATAAATTTCAACTAACAGAAGACTATTAAGAGGAAAACAAACCTGTCCCTTACTCCTGCCTCCCTCACTTTCTGCCCACCCCTACAGCACTCGGAAGTGACACCTTTCAACTCTTCAGACATTTAGTCACACACTCACATGTTGCATGTGCATTTAATTTTTATACAAGTAATGTCAAACTAAAATACACTGGCCTCAAATACCTGGACTCAAGTAATCCTCTTGCCTCAGCCTCCCAAGTAGCTGGGATCATGTACATGCCGTGGTGCCTGACTTCAGGCATCTTTGACAGTGGTACTTAAAACTATATTTCAATATCTTTGTTGGTACTATTATAATTTTCCATAGCATAAATTCTCTGGAACTTATTTACCTAGACTATCATTATAGACTAGGTAAATAATATAATTAATATATATTAAATATTAATATATTATTATATATATTTAGAAAATATGTATATTAATCATTATATGTATATTGAAAATTTTTGTTATCCCTATTGAAAATAATCTTGTGGCACATAATCTTTTACATCTTGATACGTACTACAAGACTATTTGTTTTGGGTATTGTTTTTCGTTTTTTTCCTGGAGATTAAACCCAGGGCCACATCCCCAGCCCTTTTTTATGTTTTATTTAGGGTCAGGGTCTCGATGAGTTGCTTAGAGCCTTGCTGCTGAGGCTGGCTTTAAACTTGTGATCCTTCACTCCTCAGCCTCCTGATCCACTGGAATTAAGTACAAGCCTATTTGTCAAACAGGTTAGAAAGAGTGGAGCTGCTCTGTCGAAGCATATAAATAATAGTATTTTGGTAATATCAATTTGTTTTTATCAAAAAGTTGTACAAATATGCACTCCCACAAACAATTCAGTTATGCTTTACATAATAAAACTTAAATCACTACCAATCTTATTGCTTAAAAACAACATAATTTTTTTCCTCGTAGTACTCAGGGTTGATCCCTCAGCCTTGCGCATGTTGAACGATTACTCTACCACTGAACTACACACCTCCAACGTCCCATGTACTTTCTATTTCATTTTTAAATCATCAATGAAATTAAGCATTTTCCATATATGTATTGGGCACTTGTACTTTTTTTACTGGGAACTAACTTTTCAAATTTACTTTATATGTTCTGTTTTTAATATATGACTTATAAATGCTTTCTCTACTCCATGATTACATGTAAATTAATAATGGTTTGATCTAGGCATTTTTATCACTTTATTTTTAATTCATGTAATAAATTTTAGTAAGAAAGACAGGGATCCAGTATTCTGTAGCATTAACCAAAAAGCACATCTTTTCTAACTTTTCTGCATTGGAGTTTATTTCTGGACTCTCAGTCCTATGTCACTTTTCTTCACCCTCTCCAGCAAATATCTCTGGTGATTACTTTGGCTTTCTAAGGTTGGAAGACATCAGTCTCTTCACTGGTTGGAACCTATTTTACACCCCTGAATGGAAGGCTCTGTAACTAATGAAAACTAATACAAACATCTTAGAAAGAGCTGGTTAATGAATAATTTACCTCTCTCAAAGATAAATAACAACCAAAAAAGAAAAGCAAATAGTATGACAGAGTTTTCCATAAAAATATCATAAGATGGGGCTGTGGCTGTGGCTCAGTGGTAAAGCGCTTGCCTCACATGTGTGAGGCACTGGGTTCAACCCTCAGCACCACATAAAAATAAATAAATAAATAGATAGATAAATAAATAAATAAAGATATGGTGTCCATCTACAACTAAAAAAAAGTATTAAAAAATATATCATAAGAATGTAGTTTTTAAAGTTATCACATTGTTTTACTTAAAAATAATAATAATAAAAATCACCTCAATGTTGAGAACTCGAACGGGCTTATAAACTCATGCAAGCATGCTGACGTGGAAAGAAACAATATATATGGGCTGATAAAACCCAGAAAATACATGAAAATAAAAGAACAAAACTATCAGAAATGATCACACTGGAATTATCAAAAGAAAATAAAGATTAAGAGAATCTTAAGGAGAGAAGACAAAAACATGAAGATTAAAGAAAAATTGACACAAAATTTATAAGATTTAAGAGATTATAGATAGAGGATTCAAAAATGCAATCAAAGAAATGCATAATCAACCTAAAATAAATTATATATTCTAAGGTAAAATTAAGGAACCTTTCCTGAAATAAATGAAAACTAATCTATAATTTAAAAAGATATAGAATATCTAAATGAAATGTGATGTAGGTCTTTTGACACTAAGATATTCCCTTGCAAATTTACTAGATTTTAAAAGGTAAAGAAATAGCTTTCTCAATAACCAGACACAAAAATAAAGTTACTTATGCAGAGGGAGACAAAAATCAGTATGCTCTCAGGGCGTGGTGGTATTTGAGGTTAGCCTCAGTAACAGTGATACCCTGATGCAAAATAAAACATAAAAAGAACTGGGAATGTGGCTCAGTGGTAAAGTATCCCTGTATCAAAACAAACAAACAAAAAAACAGTAACTATGTACTTAATCCAATAAAGAAATGAGGGAATGCCAAAAAAGTACTCCATGAAAATAACACAACCCACAAATTTTATACTCAAATTCATTCATATATAAAGACAAAAACAAGTATTTAAACATGTCTTAAATTTCATAAAATGAATCATATTTTTTAAAAAAATTACTAGAGTACAGTCAGTACCAAGGAACACTCCATTCAGAGATTAAGTGTAGACCTGAAGAACTTCAGAAGCAAATACAAAATAATTTATTAAGTTGTACCATTATAATATGGTTTCATAAAATGGATTCAAGTACTCTGCATATTCTGTGGTACTATTAGTTAAGGAAATTATTTGAACCTACAATTTTGACTTTTAGTGCAAAATCAGTTTTGAATAAAACACTTTCAACATTGCTTAATAGGAAGGAGTTGAGTAATGGCTACCAAAATAGATAGTAAGACTAAATTCTGGTGTTTCACAGCATAGTAATATAACAGTGGTCCACTTATGTTTTGAATATAGCCCTTGCTGCTCTGCCACTGCAACTTATTTTTTAAATGGACATATTTCTTTCTCTTTTTCTCACCCTACTCCTCTCTAATCTGTCCCCTTCCCTAATCTCAGGGGAAACAAGATTACCTTACTTCCTCATTTTAGGCAGATTTATCCATCCCTGAGTACACACCCACCATAGGAACAAAGTAATCCAGACTTTGGGGATGGTACCAGAACTCAGAAATGACTGTTTCCCAAATTAACAAATATATTACAACTCCCTCAGAGAACACCTGGAATGCAGCCTTTGAATCACCTCTTTAAAAGCCCCCTATTCCTGCTGATGGAACAGTCACAGCCTCTGGGACAGGAGTCCGCTATGTTTCTCCTTTGATAGCAAAACAGTAAACCTTTTACTTTTTCTCAAACCTGTGTCCTCATTATTGGATTGGCATCAGCGACAAGAACTGAGCTTTTGGTTACAGTGGGGAGAGTATTAGTCTACAAGAACCTACTATAAAGGTTACAAAGATCGGCAAGAAAGGAGTTTAAAGGCTCCAAATAAAAAGAAATGACAAATGTGGAAGAACACAGAAATACTAATTTCCCTGACTTTAGCATTAAACACTGTCTGCACGTTGAATTATAACACTGCCCTCCATACATATGAGCAAGTATTATGTAAATTCAAAAAAAAAATCTAAATTGAAAAAGGAAAAGGGGCATGTTATTTGACAACACACCACAAAGTGGAGCCCCTATGTTGTTTATGAATTCCAAGCAGAGTTGCCATTAAAATCAGATTAGATTCACTTCATAGAGAATCCAGTGGCTTTTCCTGCCTATAACATTTGCAGTCTGCAGCAAAAGGACAAAAGAAAATCCACATACCATATGTCAGATCAGAATATTTATAAGTTAAATATCACACTCAGCCCAACCTTTAATCCCACCCACAGACCCACAGCCTTGTTCCCAGGCATTTGCCCTTAACACCTGGAAGCTGAAGAAACTCTTTCCCCACTGGGCCCATCCTGTAGCCAGGAGTAGGGAAAGATGGATGCTGAGTCAGAGCAGTGGAATTCCACTCCCCCAGACCCTTTTCTGAGAGGATTTCTAGGGATTGCCTGAGTCTCCCAGGGCTGGATTGAAGAGGCATGGTTTTCCAGGGAAATCACTCTCTAATTACTTGCATCAAGTACATTGAGCTAGAAAACTTTTTTGCAGCCTCACTTTGTCCCTTCCTGGAAAGTGTAATTTTATTCCCCTGTCCCCACTCCCTGTGTCCCAGACAAAGCCCTAAGGAGGAGAAAAAGATGCTGGGTTGTTATATTTGATCACCTCCAAGACACAAGAACACCTTTCTACCTGGGGAGCTCAGCTCATTCCTGCATCTTATACATTTTTCACTAACCTTGTTACCAGTCTTTCAAACCTTTCTTAAAACTTGAAAAAGAATGGGCTGGGGCTGTAGCTCAGTGGTAGAGCGCTTGCCTCTCGTGCGTGAGTCACTGGGTTCGAGCCTCAGCACCACATAAAAAAATAAATGAATAAAATAAAGATATGGCGTCGATTTACAACTAAAAAAAGTATATAAAAAACTTGAAAAAGAAAAATAAAGGATTTCTGAATGCCAATGTTTGTAATGTGCGGGTCCCTCTGAGCACTGGGCTCACGTAAGAGTCCTCCTTCCACAGGACAAAGATGGCTGGTGGCAGAATATCTAAAAACGTGGGAAGGAAAATGCTCTTCATGCAGGTGAGCAGCAATACTTCCAAGTCCAAATTTATATCCTTGTCTGTAACAGGAAATGAGCCAGGGAGCAGCAAAGGCCTCCTGGGCATTAAATGGATTCATTAAATGGAGAAGGTGGGTGGGAGGACTTTACACAAAGAATCTCACAGACAGCTCAGCCCTATTTGTGAGAACTGAAAAGCAGATAGCCTTTACCTGCATAGCCCACCTGCCTAAGATGCCAGTCTGGCTACTCACCATTCTGGGACCTAACAGAAACCAAGTCAATGAAATAATTTTCAAAAAGAGCTACTGCAGCCTCTTAGGTGTTGTAAGAAAAATCAGCACCATAATTATATTAAATTAACATTAGGCCAAAAGAAATGTCTTTCTATGTTCTATACTAGCCATTTCAAAACTTTGGAAATGTACTGACCAATTCATTAGAAAGAAACATCTGAGAAGAAAAACAAATAGAATAAGTAAAACTAAATTAAATCAATGTTACAGCACTAGCCCAAAAATATTTTCATGGAGCAGATGAAAATTTTGAACACAAATTTAATCCTGAAACAAAGTAATAGTTTATGTGAAATAAGCAAGCAAAGAAGAAATGAATTAGAAGAAAAAGAAGGAGAAAAAGAGGAGATGAAATATGTAATGGCAGAAAACGTAAAAAGAAAAAAATTAAAATTCCATAGAAATGACTCCAATGTAAACAGACTAAGAAAAAACAGCAATGAACACACTGAACAGAAACAAGAAAAGTAAGCAAAACGAATGATTTAAAAAAATTTAACACATAAGCTAGACAATGGGGATCATATGTACATATAATTGAAGTATCCTGAGAAAACTAAAGCTGTGGAAGAAAATACTCAAATAGAAGATTTAGGAAATGACACTAAAATCTACAAACATGAATGTAAATTAATTCTTCATAACTGGGTACCAGGGAAATATGACTGATGAATCATCACCAAGATACAGAATAGACTGGACTTTGAAGAGACTCCAAATCATACACACTGGGGCTGTTGAGATACTCTGCAGATAATACCAGCAGTACACGATATGTCACACATTAGAAGCACTTCTAAATGATTTCAGAGTTGACAAAGGCAAATGAGTAGTTTGTGCTCCCTTCCTAGAAACTAATAAGGGGTATAACGTGTATTGAAAGAATGAATGGGTACGAATGAATGAATCCATGGCCTGAGAGTCTGAACAGATGGTATTGTATTGTTTTTCTTACCTTTTCTTTTCATCATTTCTTTTAAATATCAGTTAGCCTAAGGTTCTTTATTTTAGATGAGCAGATTGACTGTCAGATCTTATCTCAAAAACGTTTGTCATTTTATCTTGGTAGAAATGATTATGAAAATGTTTTCAATTCCCATCCCAAATTATTAAAGTAAAATATTAAGCACACACACACACATAATCTTCCTTTTCTTGCATGACACACATGTGCAGGCCACGGTAGCCTCTGGTATGTCCAGGGAAGAAAGGAAAGATTGAGGGTTTTACAAAGACAGAAAAATCTTCTCAGGCTATTATGAAATTTATGGGTACTTTTGGTGCTTAAGGGAGCTTGTGAGCACTGATTGAGCAGTAGCAGTCACTATGTGAAAGCCAGATTTAAAGTCATAGTTTCCAAATCTTGATCAGTTGCTAAAATAATCTTAAAAGTAGGGCCTTCTTTCCTTTTATCAAAGTGAATTTGTGTTTATCATTGCCTTGTAGAAGACGACTGGGGCTATTATTCACAGGTATTGTACTGGGTGCCAGGGAGCTTGCAAACTCTGAAAAGCGAGAGACATTTCTTCCTCTGTCAGCCAGTCATGGGGAAATCTCTGTGAAATCTTTGCAGTGAAGACACCTAAGTTATGTAGTAAGGCTTGGTTAATTTCTGTAATGATGACCTTCCTCCATTTTCAAATGGGAAGTGCAAGCATTAAAAGCAAATAGGACAGTAATGTGAGATGCCTGCTCATATAGATGCTTATGATTTCCATAACTACTTGTAATTTTATTCAACAATGAATACTACTTTGTGCATCTAATTTTATGTCTTGTCTTATGACAGAAAGCACATACTTCATAATGGGAAGTACAGATCACATGGTGAAGGTGAGCATTATTTATGTCGGACCTACTAGTATCTAGGCATAATTCAAGATCAGCTTTTCAAATGAAAAAGAGTTGAAGGCAGGAGACACTATAGTCGTACTATAAAAACTTAGGGGCCCTCACTGTGATTTCCCTATGGAGACTCTCCAGAGGCTTCCTACATCCTCCCTGTCTTCAGTAAACACTGCCTGTACCTAGTGCAGAATTTGATTTTGCTTCACTTGCAACTAAATTCTGGCAGCCTCATGCATGATATAGTGAATGGTCAGATGTATGTGCAAAAACAAGGTCATCGATGCCTCCAGCACTCCAAAACGTACACCAAGTACTACATCTCCTTAATGTGCAAGCATAATGGGTAATATGACATGGCCAAGGCTGCAAAACGCCTAGAAATTTACCTGCTATGGTAGGCCTATAGGTGGTTTATCTTCTTTCCTCTGGCATGCATGTTTTTATAAGGCATCTAAAATACTTTTCAGCTCTTCACATCTAACAAGCTTCATGCCATCCATGTAAAACCCAGCATGCATTCTGTGGAATGATAAAATGATCATGGTACCTCTAGACCATAGTTACAACCTTGGCACTACTACCACTTGAGACCATGTCATTCTTTGTGGTGGAGGATTCTCCTGTGGTATAGGGTTTACGGATGTCTCTGGTCTCTTCCTACTAGATGCCAGAAGCATCCTCCACCTCAGCTATAATAATCAAAAATGTTTCCTGACATGGAAAATTGTCCCTAGTTGAGAACCACTGCTTCAGACAGAGATCAAAATGATTCATATAGTACTGAGATAAGATAATAACCTTATTCTTCCAGTGAAAGCAAGCCACCCTAATATTCTTTGCAGTAGTCAAAGAAAACATCTGTAATGTCAATAGCTACACATTAACTATCTAAGACTGTGTTGGTTTGCTTCAGAGATGGCACTAATTGTGGTTAGTATTACCACCAGATTGTGTTTACAATGATCTGTCATGCTCCATTACCTTATCGTGCATTTGAACTTGACAAATGTGTGGGAAAAAGTGAAAATGTTGTTAGGAATCACTACTTCTAAGTCTTTCAGATATTTGATGGTGTCACAAAGCTCTTTAATTCCCTTAAGGATATGGTACTACTTCTGGTTTAATGTCTTATTCAAGGACTTCTACTTAGCCCTTCTAACCACAACAGCTTCTCTCAAATTCTGCCAGCTGGTAGATCAGTACTTCCCTTCCCCCTCAGCATTCTGCTGAAAGGCTTCAAGTCCCTCGAGGATGAATGTAGGAGAATAGATATATCACACACTCCTGGCCTTGTTGTAAAGTCCTTCAAACAGACCTGCTGTCCTGTGAATAATGAATTCTGAGTCCATGGACCGGCTTCAACTTGGGAATCTGACAGGGGCTTGTAAATCTCCACTATATAGATTCAGATCAGGTTTTCATTCATGAGACTTAGAATTATTATATTTTTAATGTCAATTCAGTTCTTACAACTTGTTTGCGTAATTGGACCATCTTTGCCTCTAAAGTTTAGTGTGGTCATTTAGTTTCCCTCTCTCCAGGCTCTGAATGGGCAAATGAAGAATATCCATAACAAGACCCATTCTATAGGTCTTTAATTTTTGAAAAGGAAGGGTTACTATGAAAACATTGGATTAAATTGGATTTCATAGCAAAAAAGCCCTGGGTGTTAATGCTAATTATTAAATATTTACAGAATAGCTAATATGAGCTACATCTATTTCAGCCATTGAAAAAGATGAACAAATTAAGACTCCTACACTCTAAAACACTGAGTTTGGTGTAGTAGCAGTGGTAATTTATAATATAAAAGTTAAAGCCTGAAAATCTCAGAATTTGTATGATTTAAATACTACAGTAACAATTTTTTAAACTATGCAGAAATGCAAAATAAAATTGGAAATGTCAGAATACAACAGATCAAACTGAAAACAAATATGTAGAAATCAAAAACTAAACAATGTACTAAGTGAAATTTAAGTGATACATTACATGTAGAGAATAAACTTCAATTTGAAATAACTAGAAACCTATCACAAAAATTATATCCTGAATACTGGTGCATTTAGCAAAAACAAAAGCAACAGTATTTTATGGTGTTTCAGACCATAATATTATAGCACTTAAACTATACCCATAAAATTAAAACTTAGAAGTGTTCAATCATATTGTTACAGAATATTTTAATAATACCAAGTCCATAAAACATCCAAAACAGGCAAAATATTTCTATTACAGAAGTATTAATTGTTCTTATAAAATTCAAGCTGGAAACCTGACTAGATTGATAATAACATGGAAATGATAGGAAATATCATCTACAAAAACAAAATGGTATTGATATAGAAAATTTTTCTACTTATTAAAAAAAATCTCCACATATTATTTCTAGGGACCCCACAAGCATTTTAGTAATATTAAGTATGCTTAGAATTACTTCAATAAAAGTATGCTTTATCTTTCTTCCTTAATTTTCTGAAACAGTTCCTTTATTTCCTCTTTCCTCCATCCCCTTAATCAACAGATACTTGCTCTCTACAATATGTGGGATAATATGCTGGAAATCTGGTGTGCTGTAACATATTTAAACATCCTACACAAACTTGTGGTACACTTCTTTTCTGACCTCATCCTATAATAAATAATGGGCAACAATGAAATTTATGGTAGACAATGGATCTTTGCCAAATATTCTAGGTAAAAATGAAAGGAAACAGACTAGGACTTAGTAACAGGGAAGACCAACTGCTTCTCTTATCTTGATCCTATAAAAGACCAAAGATGGCCCCACCTATATCCATACCATTGAAAGGATTAAGGTAGCACCAAGAAAATGATTTATTTGGAAAATATGGGTCAAAGACTGACAGAATTATTAAAATCTAGAGAAAGACACGAGGTTCAGAAAGATAAGAAAGGTAAAATAGCTAGGTGCCACAGCACACACCTCAAATCCCAGTGACTCAGGAGGATTGCAAGTTTGAGGCTAGTCTCAGCAACTTAGCAAGGCTCTAAAAAACTTAACAAGAGTCTGTATCAAAATAAAAAATAAAAAGGACTGGGAATGTATCTCAGTGGCAAAGTGATATTGCCCTTGGCTTCAATCCTTAGTACTCCCCACGCCCCTAAAATTTAAGGCATATATTAAATCTAAGAGGAATATATTTAAAAAACAAACAAAACAAAACACTTCCCAGTAAGTGTGGAATTGATATTAGGAATCAGTTAAATAAGAAATTGTTTTTGAAAAAATTGTAGTGCCAAAATTATTCCCAACATCCCCTAAGAAAAATTTGACTGATAATTGTTTACATGACCCTGAGTTCCCAGCTCTATACAGGCAGGAAACAGGTTCAAACAACTCCTCTCTGCATTCAAGGCTGATGATTTCCATGTGCTCTTCTCAAGTGTCACCAACAATGGTAAAAAGAAAATGACCCAGATGAAGCCATTTCCTGAAGGAATACTCATAACACCTTGAATTCACAATTTCTACAAAGCAGTGACTCTGGTGAATCTTCTTTTAACTACCAGTGATTATTGTGATGAATGTATTTCTCACATGTTTGGGCAATTACAAGAAGGAAACAATGCTAATTGCAAATAAAAAGAGAGTCAAAAGAGTTATCTTGTTTTATTTTTTAATTTATATCTTGCTAAAAGAATATAACTAATGAAGAGAAAAATAGTTAAAGATACTCGAGAGACAGTAGGTGAGGAGTATAGCAAATCCAATCTGGGATAAGGAAAGTGGTAGCATACAATGGAAAAATGCTAAAAATGTCCATCGTTTCGTTATATGGGATAAAGAAGCAAGGATGAAGGGAAGAAAATTGAAAAGTTTTATGCCCAATGGCCACTATTATCTCACCAATTTGCTCAATAACCTTCTTCAACTATGTAGCTTTGGTGTACACATTTACTGAGGAGTCCATGAAAGGTGTCAAAATCTCATATCACATTCCATTTTTTAGCAATACATAATTGTCTTTTTTTAAAATATCAACTACAATTTCTCTTAGAGTGATCAAAGTATTGAATACCTGCTTTGTTCCATGTATAACTATACATACTATATTAGATAGAAAATAAACGAAGCAATTACTCTTTCTTCCAGTTTGGTGGAAGGGTAAGCAAAAGGTTTGAAGAGAAATAATGAATTTTCTCCAACAATAAAAAGTTCATTTTTTTTTTATCTAAAGGGTATGTAAGTATTATATGGACCTCAAGTACGCAAGAATTATTCATTCATTTCAATGTATTTATACTTTATATACTATCCCAATGCATGAGAAATATAGCAAAAAACATGAGCAATCTAGTTTCTGGTCCCACTGAACTTATTGTTTAACAAAGGTAGTTTAAATTTTAGACAGATGGCATGCTCCAGAGGTACTATATTTGTTTTCTTGCATAAGAAAGGAGCACTGCACAGTTCCAAAAATAAGCAGTCATTTAGACCAGAGAATGCAAACTATGACCCGTGGATCTATTCCAGCCCACTGAATCTTTTGTAAATAAGAATTAATTGAAACACAACTGTGCCCATTTTTTTCTGGGTTGCTATGTCTGCTTTCATACTATTAAAAAAAGAAAGAGAGTTAATTACAATGAGACTGCATCGCCTGTAAACCAAAAATATTTACTACCTTGCACTTTACAGAAATTTTTTCTGATCTCTTAGACTACAATATAACTGTTCAGGTACTGTCCATTTTCTCAGAAAGTCTTCTTTGTTCTACTCCTTTGTCTCCATATGTACCAATTTTTGTTTTGTTTAAGTTTTGTTTTTCACTGTAGATCGAATGAAAAAACCAAAATGGAGATGAGTATAATGAACTTCCTTGAAGCCAACCATCAAGTTCAACAATTATCAGACCATGTTCAATCTTTTTTTGGATCTTCTCTCCCAATTTCATTTCCCTACTCATTGGTATATAGTTTTGAAATAAATCTAAAACATCATATTATTCAACCTTAAAAATTTAATATGTGGTAGGCTGCATTATTATCCTAAAGTTGTTTTCTGTTCACCTACAAAAAGCATTAGACTCCACTGCCTGCTGGCATTAGGATTCGTTCACTTAGCTAGCATTTAAAACATAAGTTGCTTTACCCACCAACAGGTAAGTGCCAGGAAATTATGTCAACCCAGGACAATTGCTTTGACAATCTGAAATTGGTCATCTTCTTTTTTTCACAACCTGCAATATGTAAATGGTGGCTGCTCAATCCACCTGAATCTTCAGGTGAAGAAGGCTTGGAGATAGCTGTGGCTGGCTTGTAAAAAACACAGAGTTAATGCAAGATCCACAAAGACTTCTGTAAGCCCTTGAGATCTTAGGGTTATTTGTTACTAACACATAACCAAATCTCTCTAGACTATGTCAAATGACCCTCATTTAGCCACTCAACAAGCATATTCTGAACAATTACATTTTCCCCAAAATTATGCAGAATGCTAGCAATGCGATGATAAACAGAGGATTTCAGAGCAGACACAGAGGATTTCTCTGAGAAGATGGCATGTGTTTTTCCTTATTCCTCCTCTAAGTATAACTAACAGCCCAGAACAATATGCATGTATGTGTGTGTGTGTATGTGTTTATATGTGTGTTTATATGTGATTGAAGTTGAAGAGAAGACAGACCAGCTTGTGATACTGGTTACTCAAGAAACAACACTATGGTGAGTTCCTGAGGTTTTATTTTCACCTCATCTATGCCACAGTTGGAGCTAAATGTCAAGGGGTAAAGATAGAAACAAAGGCCACAAAAAAACCTGAGTATTCTAACCAAAAGATCAGGAAAGACAGCCTGCCATAGCAGAAATCTCTGGACAATAGCCACTCTATTCTAGCCAAATAACACAATGAAAAAAAGCTATGGTTGCATGCATACCCACGCCAGCAATATACAAGGAGAAGCTACAACAAGTCGCCCAGATCACCCCTCCAGGCTGGTGCCAGAAAGCTAAGAACAGGGTTTGATCCCCACTGAAAGGTAATAAGCCCCACCCTGGCCACTGAGTCTTTATCAGTAGCCTGCATTTCCATCTTCATGTATCAATAAGGCACTCCTCTCCCTCTCTGAATAGGTGAGATAAGAAGGAGCCTAGCGAGGCCAGGATTTTCAGAATAGCCCAGTGGGAATTAGGCCATCTGTCCTCTGTAGTGTCAAAGACATAGCATGAGGACAATTAGGGAGTCACTCTTCTCCCTCTCAAAGAGAACGGAATTAGTGATGTTCTGATGGAGATCCAGAACTTCCACTACTACTCAACAACAACAAGGAGCCTGTTTCCACCTTGAGTATCACTTGAGGCTAACAGGGGAACTTTGACTTCCGTATAACCTGGCCTCACCTACCTCCTCCTCCAAGCCATCAGAGGAATGCAGCTACTGCAGAAGTTTGAAATAAGGTCCTGAGTTGAGTAATATCAAGCAAGGCGATGATAACATATACATAGAATCAATACCTAGAGCAAATATTCAAGAAGCTAAACAAAGAAATGTACTTAAAACACAGATAAAACAAAATAGAATTCTAAAAATTGTTCAAGTATCCCACAGGAAGGCAGGAAGCATAAAATAGAGAAATAAAAAAAAGAGAACAAACACAAAATGAAATATGAAAGTGTAGACTTAAACTTTAATACTTACATTGCACCTAACTGGTCTAAATATAATTGAAAGGCAGATGTTGGCAGGGTAGAAGAAAAAGCATAACCTAACCAGGTGCTACCTATAAGAATCTCACTTCAAATATAATGATGTGGGTAAGTTTTCAAATTTAAGATATAAAGGAATGTTATCCAAACATTAATCAAAATGGATTAAAAATAGCTATATTAATATTAGAACAAAACTGACTTTAGAGCAAAGAAACTTACCAGACACATAAAAAGACTGAACGAGAAAACAGTTAATCTAACAGGAAGACATACGAATCCTGAATACATGCTCACCAACAAAAGAGCTATAAAACATGAAGCATAAACTAATGAAATGAAAGGACAAACAGCAAAATCTACAATTATATTTAAAGATTTCAACACGTCTAGAAGCAATTTATACAACTAGATAGAAAATTAGCAAGGATATAGAATAACTTAACAACAGCAATTACCAAAAGCATCTAATTGACTTTTATAAAACACTCCACCAAAGACAGAATACACTTTCTCGTGTAGTGCCTAGAAAACAGAGCAATAGAACATACCTTGGACCACAAGGCAAACCTCACTAAAATTAAAAAGAACTAAAAGCTTAGGTAATATGCTTTCTGACTTCAACAATTACCAATTAAAAGAAGATAGAAAAATCTCCAAATTTTGAAAACTGTTAAACAATAAACTTTCAAATAATCCATGAACCAAAGAAGTCTCCAGCACTAAGTACGTTAAATGGGACGAAAATGAAAATACAATGCATCATAATGATAAGACAAAGCTAAAGCAATGCTTAAAGGAATGTTCATAGCAATAGAATGCACATTAGGGTAAGCACAGTTGTGCACATTGCAATCGCAAAGCTTGGTAGGCTGAGGCAGGAGACAATAAGTTCGAGGCCAGCCTCAGCAACTTAGTGAGGTCCTAAGCAACTTAGCAAGACTCTGTCTCAAAATAAAAAATAAGAAGGGCTGAGGGCTGAGCTCAGTGTTAAAGTGCCCCTGGGTTCAATCCTCAGTACAAAAAATAATTGCATACATTAGAAAAAAGGAAAGATCTCAAATTTAGTCTAAGTTTCCTTATCAGCCACTTAATGAAGTCTCAGGGAAAAAAGGGTGGAGTGGGGATGGCTTACCCTAAAACAAACAGAAGGAAGAAGAATAGCAAATCAATGAATTGAAAACAGTAATGAAACCAAAATTTGTTCTTTGAAAAACTATAACAAGAGATTGACAAAGAATAAAAATGAGTAGGAAAATATTATCAATATCAAGAAAAACAAAAAACAAAAAACAAAGGATTCACAATAGACCCTGCAGCCAAAAAAGGGAATGCTAGGAAGACAGGACTAAAAAGACATACTAATATAATTTATGAGTGCAAATACAAAAATTCTTAACAAAATATTTCCAAATAGAATTAAGAAATACATCAGAAGTATAAACCATTGACAAGTGAGGTTTATTCTGGAATGCAGGGCTGCCTCAATAATTAAAAATTTTACAAAAATGTAATCCATTACCTCCAAAGACTAAAAAGTAATAATCATGTGATCATATCAATTAATGTGAAAGTATTTGACAAAATTCAACAATGATTTATGATTAACAATTCTCTGGGAAAAAATAATAGAATGAAATTGCATCAACTTGATAAAACTCACTTATTAAAAGAAGTTCAGCAAGGGCTGGGATTGCAGCTCAGCGGTAGAACGCTTGCCTCGCATGCGTGAGGCCCTGGGTTCTATCCTCAGCACCACATACAAAGCAATAAAATACATTGTGTCCATCTACAACTAAAAAATATTTAAAAAAAAAAAAAAAAAGAAGTGCA
Organism: Geosciurus inauris; assembly: GCA_004024805.1. NCBI lineage: Eukaryota > Metazoa > Chordata > Mammalia > Rodentia > Sciuridae > Geosciurus > Geosciurus inauris. The sequence goes on along the minus strand of PVHX01017699.1, from coordinate 2,694 downwards.
GCAAAAGTAAAAAGATTGAAAGATTTTTTCCCTAAGATAAAGAACAAGGTAAGAATGTTCATTTACGTCACCCTTATTCAAAATAATACTGGAAGTTCTATCTTGTTTAATGAAGTAATAATAATAATAATATTAATAATAATAATAATGGCTTACAGAATGTAAAGGAAGAAGTAAAATTGACAATTTGCAGAAAACATGACATAGACAAGATTATTCTAAAACTTTCACGGGAATGAAAGGGAATTTTAGTAATCAAATACTTTTGAAAAACATGAATAAATTTAGAAGAATAAATTCATTTTGAGAATTATTATATGCCCCTGAATTCAATCTCCAGTACCAAAAAAAAAAAAAGAATTATTATATGGCCACATCAATCAAGACTGTTATATTGTTGGAACACAGATCGATAGAACAGCATAGATTTGTAGAAATATGTCCAACTGAATGTTTATAAAACTACAAAAGCAATTCAATGGTGGAAGAATTTCTTATTTAAAATATGGTACTGGAGCAATTGGTAGACCTAGAGACAAAAGATGAAGCTTGATGTAAACCTCACATCTTATATACAAATTAGCTCAAAATGTTTCATAGACTTCACATAAATATAAAACAGAATAACCAGGCATGCTGGCTCATGCCTGTAATCCCAGCACTTTGGGAGGCTGAGAAGAGTTCAAAGCCAGCCTCAGAAACAGCGAGGGCACTAAGCAACTCAGTGAGACCCTGTCTCTAAATAAAACACAAAATAGGGCTGGGGATGTGGCTCAGTGATCGAGTACCCCTGAGTTCAATCCCTGGTACCAAAAAAATAAAATAGACTAGAAAACTTTTTTAAAAAGCAGTAGGAGAAAATCTTTAGGGCTAGGCAAATGGCTCTCAGGCTTGACAACAAAGCATAACCCATAAAAGGAAAAATAGATAAATTCATCAGAATTAAAAACTTTGCTTTGTGAAAGACCCTGTTAAGAGAATAAAATGATAAGCCATAAAATTGATGAAAATATTTGCAAATATCTAGTACTTAGAATACATGCATAACACTCAAAACTGAACGAAAAAAGAAAGAAAAAAAATCTGATTAGAATATGGGAAAAGATTATGGACAGATATTTCACCAAGAAGGATATACAGATGGCAAATTAGCACAGGCAAAAATGTTCTTTATCCTGAGCCACTAGGGAAATGCAAATTAAAACACAAGAGATTTCAGTATACACCTATCAAAACAGCTAAAATAAAAACAAAATAATGACAACGCCGAAGGGCGGCAAGGATGCGTAAACTGACCACTCACGTATGTCGCTGAGAGAAACATAAAATGGTATAGCCATTCTGGAAATCAGTCTGGGAGTTTTCCAAAAAACTAAGCATATAACTTTCATATGACCCAGCAATTTTACTCCTAGTTTTCTACTCCAGAAAAATGAAAACTCTGCTCATAGAAAAATTTGTACACAAATGTCCATGGCTTTATTTTTAATAACTAAAATCTGGAAATTGCCCAGATAACAAACGGTTAGACAAATCATGGAATATCCATACCACAGAATACTAGTCAACAATAGAAAGGAATGAATAATTGATAAACATAGCAACCAAATAAATATTCAGAGAATTATTCTGAACAGAAAAAGCAAACTCTAAAAGGCTACATACTGTACAGTTACAAAATGGAGAAAAATCTTTAAACATAAAATGTTTATCAAGTGTGTATCATGTTTGTCACATACAATTAATAGAAAGTTTTAAATGTAAATATTCAAGAATATTTAAAAAGCAAAACAAAATGCTATGTAGGAATAAAAATGCTATCAATTTGCTAAATATAATATTAACTTAAAAAAAAAATAGGTCTAGCCAGTCACAGTGGTGTGCGCCTATAATCCCAGCAGCTCAGGAAGCTGAGACAGAAGGATCCCAAGTTCAAAGCCAGCCTTGGCCATGGCAAGGTGCTAAGCAACTCAGTGAAACCCTATCTCTAAATGAAATACAAAATAGGGTTGGGGATGTGGCTCAGTGGTCAAGTGCCCCTGAGTTCAATCCCCAATCCAAAAAAAAAGTCCAGTAAAAGCATTAAAACAATCCCCACTTGGTTTTCCCTGAGAAAGGAATAATAATAAATTGAGTTTTTCTCTTTCCACTTCTTACTATTAGATTGTCCTCAACGACCCACAGAACATCTCTAACCACAAACACAGAATGTACTAAAAACAATTAAAAAAAAAAAAACATAGTAGTCAACTAAATAAAGTATCTAAAAATGAAATAATCTAAAAGCATAATCTGCAACTCCACCTTAATATAAAATGATGTCTAATACACTAGAAGCAAGAAAATAGATTTCCATAGGTTTTAACTTTTGTTTCCTTAAAAATAAATTTTAAATGTATTTTAAATGTAAGCAGAATATCAAAGCATTTTGCTGTTTCTAAGTATGCTTCTCCTTTTAGCTTCCTTTTACATATTACAAATTTTTCAGATCCAAAATCTTACCTATAAAGATCATTTATAACAAGTAGTTCTTGTCTCTCTGATCACTAACCACAAATTGTAACTCAGTGGTGAGAGACAGACAGACAGAGACAGAAAACATAGAAATGTCCCATTATTCTTTGGCCCAGTTTTAGGAAATGTGGACAGATTTCCAAACTGTCTTTCCCTACCGTTGTATATTCTTCTTTTATG